>DF241428.1:1622-81642 GCA_000507305.1 Breviolum minutum Mf 1.05b.01
TGCCCAAACCATGCGAAACCGCAGCCAGAAAACTGCCGAAACGTTGCTTTTGGAACCTACGAAAAATGCCGAAAAGAGAAAAATGCCGAAACGTTGCTTTTGGAACCTACTAAAAACAAAAAAAAAGGTTGCCTCAAGCAAGGCAAACCTTTGCGCAACGTAAGACTTGGAAGCCTGCAAGCCACCCGTGCTCAAGTCATGCGAAACAGCAAGATTCGTGCTCGAGTCGCGCTCGTCAAGTCCCCCACCGTTCGACCACAATCTTCTGCAACAACTTCCTAGGCGCGCTCCCCCTCACAGCGACGAGGGGTCGGCGGATTATGACCATGATGATACACAATCATAAAATTCACGTTTGCATGAACACACGCATGTATCATCCCAGTCCCCGGTTCCCTACCCCTCCCACCCCCCATGCCATGGTGTGGTAATGTTACCCCCGTAGTATGGCGCCCCTGCATGCGGAAATCCCATATAATCTGGCAAACTTGGTGATTCACCAACCTGGATTTCCCTGACTTAAGGGGATTTCCCTGCTAAGCTACCTTTGGGGTGCGGTCGTGTGAGGTCGCTATCATTTGGGTAGATATAATGTGTTGATATGTGTTGCATTGTTGCATTAGGTGGTTTGCTTGGTCTTTCCCAATGTAGGTTTAGGGTCAGAGATTCCTATGTTGCTTGGGAGTGGTCATTTGCAATGCGTTGTCCCGTCTTAGGCTCTCTTATTTGTGAACAGTGTTACACATTTGGTGTATGATGTGACCTGGCTTGTAAAACTTCTGCCATTAGCAAACCAAGTGCATAAGGCATCAGCACCACAACACGCCAACAGAAAACACCACACTCTAAGACCACCCCCCAACCATTCCACAGCAGAGAAAGGGAGTTGATGGGTTGTGGCCATGACCACGGCGGGGGGAGGACCCTTAACCTGGAAGATGTACACCCAAAACTCTGGGCGGTATGTGTGCAGGCATTCATTCGTTCATTCATTCACTCAGTCAGTCAGTCACTCAGTGAGTCAGCCAGTCATTCGTTCGTTCGTTCGTTCGGTCAGGCAACCAGCCTGTCAGTCGGGCAGTCGGTCAGTCAGTCAGTCAGTCAGTCAGTCAGTCAGTCAGTCAGTCAGTCAGTCAGTCAGTCAGTCAGTCAGTCAGTCACTCAGTGAGTCAGCCAGTCAGCATGCGAGTGAGTAAGTCAGTCAGTCAGCCAGTCAGTGCATCATGCAACCACTCAGTCAGTTTGAGTCATTCATTCTAATCATTCAGTCACTCAGTTAGTCAGCCAGTTGGTGATTCATGCACTGTGCCAACCAGATACAGTCATGGATGGAACCAAACATGCATTCACATATCTACTGATGTGTTCAGCCGCGTATCCAAGTTTTTTTTCAACCATGTCTTTCTCGGTTTGGACATGACCAAAGTGGTGTGGATCCCAGGTCAGCCAGATGGAGACCAAAACAACCGAAAGAGGCAAGGAGACATTGCAACGCAGGAATCCCAAAAAGTTATGATGCGGCACATCATAGGTGGTGAAGACAGAACCGAATTATGTTCATGATTTCATGTATGTGTACATACATTTATATACATGCATGTTGTTGATGTCGGTAGATACATGGTCTTCAATCTCCGGTTTGGTTTGGTGGCGTTTCGCGCATTGCAAAACGTATTAGCATTGGGTGTGCACTTGCCCCGCCCAAGTGGACAGAATGAATGGAATTCGAATACGAGAAAAAAGTCTGGAAAAGTGTTTTCCACTCGGCGTCGGCAGGATCTATGCAGTGGCTCCTCGCACCACATTGTTTGATTTGTTGGTTTGTTGGTTTGTTGGTTTTCATGTCATGGTGTGGGCATGTCCAAGATACCGTCCAGAGTTGGAGAGTCTCACAAGTGATTGTAATTATGCGCGATTGTGGCCCCAACGTTCCTGCATTCTTTTTTAATTGGCCGATGAGATTGCGTTTGCATGCTTCTTAGCTGTGCAAAGTTGTCTGGTGACCACGCTTTTCCAATAAGTCTTGTCCACATGCAACACTGCTGCAAACCCCGAGGCGGACACAGGATCACCATTCTTGCTTATTGCGAAATGCTTGCGCAAGGATTGCCCGGTCTATTGTGCAGAGGTCTGGCCTGATCAGTGCTGGCTGGGGTTGTCAACAGATTCAGCGTTCTAGTGAACTCGAATGAATTGAGACTATTCGCTGCTACATTTTTCGAGGTGGGTTGCTTCGAAGGAGAAGGCCAGCCAAGCAACGATCCCATCTCTCTTGAGGGATATGCTTCAGGTGTTGTCGAAGTTCTTGTCTCGGACATCCACAAGTTTTGCAGTGTTTGCAGAATTTGGTGATGGTTAATCAGGAATGAGAATTTAATGTGAAATGGTTGATATTGGTTTGTTGACTTGCATAGCTCATGGAATTTTGTGCTGACATGACTCCACTTTTGGCATTTGACATGAGCATACGTCGACTTCCAAGGTGGAGTGGCGAACACAGGGGCAAGTTTCTTTTCCGGAAGCCACTGCAGAAGGTCATGCAGTGGAGCTGAGTGGTCTTCGTTTTGGCGTGCAGGTGACCATGGGGTTTGCACCTTGTTTCTTACGTTGATGTAGCATCATTGTTAGTGAGGGATTGGAGATGAAAGATGGATAGCACGATATACAGGGTACCAGATGTAATCGGGTAGCAGATGAATGAAACCTGATGATAGAATATGATAAGCATGATACAAAGTCATGCAAGATGACGCAAGATGATACAAGATGATAGAACATATCAGCAATGATGGTGAATGATGAAAGCTGATGAAAACACGTGAAAGATCATGACAAATGATGAATGATTTGGGTGACGTATTTGGAAGTCACATGCCCTCACTCTCAGAGGTAGGTGAGCAAGGGAATCCTCCCAACAACGACATATATTCAGGAATTTGGAGGTTGGTGAAACAACCATGAATGAAGATGAATCATGAAAAGATGACACACACACACACACACTGATGAATGACAGCGATGATGAAAGGACTAGACATTCTGACAACAAGGTGGCAGAAGATGTTAACGGATGTCAAATCATAGTAGAATGGCATATTGCAACACATGAGATATTAAGTAAAGGAAACACACGATTCATTCACGGAACCGAAAAGGTGAAAGACCATAACACATCTTAACATATATATTTGATTACAATATCAGATCTTGACTGTACATAATGTATGACAACTTTGGATATCATGTGATAAACTGATAAACATGGTCAGCAATGGTGAAAATAGACTTATCGTGATGGATATGCCATTTATTGATTGAAGATGGCATACGGTTGTATTCCACGATGCAAATATGAACTATGACAAAGTCTGATGGAAAATGATTAACAGTAGCGAAAGATGGCAAGCAATGATCAAAGATCAGACACTTTGGTTCATGGTTCGACAGTCATGACAGATGATTCTTAATACCAACTTCTCGGTATCAGTGTCTCTTTTTGTTTGGAGCCTGTCTATGAAAGTGCGGACTACTGTCTCTCATCACTGTCATTGTCACCTAGAGAACTTTGGCTGGTGTCCTTCTCTAGTATCTAGGCAAGGCTGAGGCTTTGTTTTGAACATGAGGAGTCTGACGGTACTGCTAAGTCTTGTTTGTCTTGAAGTGCCAATGACATTTTTTCTTCAAAAGAATTTGGTACGTATTCAGTCTTGATGAAACCTTTGGTGAAAGCTTCTCCCAACTCCTCAAACCTTTCTCAAATGCTTTCAGACTGAATCAGGGGCGCGTGACTGGCTTTGGTGGAACAGGAAAGGCAGTATTCTTTGGACTCATTCGCGATCACATGCCAAGGGCTGAGGCTTTGTGTGATACAGTTGCACTACCATGCACTAGCCATCACCTAAATTTTGGAGTTGTCTCAACTTTCTGGTCGTTGCTCCTATGCTACTGTTGCTGCAGGCCAGGGATCAACAAGTCTTTCCTGGAGCAGACGCCATTCAAGGCATTGACATGCACTGACCACATCCCTTGTTTCTTCGTTGGCTTTCTTCTGTATATCACAGTGCCAATCACGAATTTTCGCGTGTCCTGACTGATGCCACACTTTCACTGGTTTCACCCTTTCATTTTTCGGTTGCTTTGGGGTAGTGTAGTCCCTTGGAATCAAAAACGAACCCTGCACTACCCAGAGCTTGAGCAACACATTCGCTGCCTTGAGCATTGAGGTCATATGAGATCTTAAATCCATATCAGCTGATCCCACTGGACCAATTACTGCACACTGTGCACTATTCAAATATTTAATTTATTCTGTGAATTCTTTCACACCGTCCAGCAAGGTTCCCCAGTCGGTCAAACATGCCTTGTTTTTTGGACAGGTAATCTTGAGCTCGAATGATTCATTGAACCTATGTTCGTGAGTGGCCAATTTAATTGTGCAGTCCTTCGAGATCGACTTGCGGTATCCTGGCCGAGAAACACTGGAGCTTTCAACATCGAGTTCTCGCAGTCCGTCAGGCCGCAGACATGAACCAAGCTGTTAGACCCTTTGTAGGTTTGCTACTGTTTTGCAACAGATACTTTTCAGTTGGATTTTATTTTCTCAGCACGCATAGCATGCAGGTTGGTCAGTCAGGATCTTCCTATGTTCTGAAACACCAGTGAGAAGATACTTTGAACCAATCCAGTTTTGTTTGTATTTCCGTCCCACTGATCCTCTAGGCGAGGAGGGTCCCCTCTTTATTGAAGTCATTGTGCCCAAGGTTTTTCGGGACACCTTGTAGAGTGGGGTAGAAATCACAAAAAAACATAAAATAACCGAGTTTACTCTATAACTAAATGAGGTTCCGCATGGTGAAGCCACAAGACTGAGCCCTACAGCCGCTAAAAAAACATGTACAGTATACGTTTTGGTGTGTTTCGTGAAAGAAAGTGTCCATAAGTATTGACCTTGTCCCCCCACGCATGACGCCGGCTTGCCCAAGAAAGGTGGTGAAATTCTTCAGAGGGTAAAGCTGGTGGATCCACGAAGGTGCGGTGCAAAATGTGGTACGCCCAATTTAAGAATTCATGATTTTGCTGACAGAAGCCATACAAAGTAAATCCATTCAAAGACATGCTGGGGTATGGGGGGCATGAGCTTGCAAACAGTATGTCTGCGAAGGTGCGCTACTGCTGCTTGGTTCACATGCCGTGGTGGATTTTTTTCCTTTTGGTTTTTGTTTCTTTTTGTATTAATCATCTGCACTGCGAATCTAGCTCCGGTGTGTTTTTGTTTGCTGTCAATTTGTTTCCTCAGTCTTTGCCGCACACTTGCAGTACCGCATAATAAAGAAGTTGACTTGTTGACCATGCTCATCATTCTGCGCGCATGCTGATCATCTCTCGTATGCTGATCATCTTGCGCATGCTTGCATGCTGCATTCTGTCAGGTGGGGAGATCCTGTGAAACATTACTCTGCATTGGCAACTATCCGGGTTGGCGGAGAGGCTCGCTTCATCCTGCTTCTGTGGTGAAAGGTATTGTGAGTGCGAGCTGTGAGAATTTGTAGATCACCTGCTGTACATTCCAATTGCACCATGGACGCTGGACATCACAGCTTGGTCGCTGATTCCTGGATAGGTTGTGATGGCCGAGGAATCAAGCAGAAAGGCAGCGCAGAGACTTGCAGCTGGTGGTGTTCTTCCAGTTGCTTTCACTCTTACCCATGCTGTGCCTGCAACAGGTTCTGGTCATATTCGACACCGGAACAACAGGAGCGTCTATGACAAACAGTGCCTTGCAGCTATATTACCTGGAGTCCCTTTCTCATGAAGCATATACAGTATATGGTTTAAAGCGCCTACAGCTGCGTACACAGTCTTAACACAGTCTTTACGCGGCGGTTAAATTTGTTTTGGTCTATGAAGGTTTTGTAATATATGGTGATTAGTGATCAGTGCAAAGCAGTGCAAAGCTTGATGGAAGTGCAGCTTTATTATTTGAAAAGTTTTGCCGCCCTGGTCAAGGCAAAGCTTAGTACCCTTTTTTGATATTGACATTGTGAAGCCACAAATTGCACAAATGATTATACACTGCTTTGTTTGGCAAAGGTTTGTATGGAGCATACTTGCAGATTGCGCGGAAAAAGGTCAACTCTGGGACGTCTTGGTCGCAGGCCGTATTGCAAATTTTTTCACTTTGAACTTCGAAACGTCAAGGTTGACTAAAGTTCACTGCAGCGAAATTTTGGCATTTTCTGTCCAAATCCTCCGAGTATGACTGAATTCTGACCTGAGCCCAGGCACGGCAAATAGAAGTCGTGTTTGATTCTGATGGTTCGCAGGATGCTTTCAGCATGTGCGCAAAAGAGCTAGCGACATCCACCTGACACGCAAAGCAAATCTTGTTTTGTCCATTCTGCGTCATTGTACCACGGTTTGGTGAGTGATGTGCCAGATTTTATTGATTGCTTTCTGCATCTGACTTGCTGAGTTGTAGGATGCTGTGGGATGTTGTGTTTGAGGTACATTGGCAAACATCCAAACTATGGCCTTGGCCTTGATCTTGTCACCCCCATTGGCGAGATGGCTTGGGTCAGAGGCTGAATGTGCTCATCTTTCACGACCACTTTGCGCATCTTGAAAATGCATTCCTGTGACCACCAATGGACTCTATGGACAGAGCCATTGACAGAGGTGCAAGAAAAGGCCGTCGAAAAGCCCTTTGAGGTTGGGCATGTTTGCATGTTTTGCTACAAGAAAGCAAATCAAGGAGTAAGTAAGAGTCAGAGATTCTGGAAGGTTTGGTAGACAAACCTATCCGCATTGGGAGCACAAACATCCATTAGTTGATATTCCTGCTGGTTGAGAAGGGCATCCTGCATAGAGTTCACAGACAAGGGTAAATAATGTTAAATGGGTCCACTCACAATCCACCGAGGATGTTATGCTAATGGGTGAGGGCCTGAGCAGCACGGAAGTTCAGACTTTGCGTCTCAGGGTGTCTCTTTGTGATTTGTTGGTGTTGTCTTCTGACTGAGCTGGATTGTTTAGGTTTAGTCGGTTTAGTTTCTTAATTGTTTTTTTCTGTTTGCTTGCCAAAACAATCAAAACAAATGCTGCGAGGTCTTGGCTTCTTGATTGGAAAGCGCATGGCTATAGATATGTCAACAGACGAATGCACTGTTGCGTTTGTTGACTCTCTTGAAAAGAAAGGTGTCACTGTGCACAGTGAACAGTGCTGATTTGAAGGTTCCATTGCTTGCAAAATGGTGTCAGTTATCCACAAAAGAACCTGTCAATCAAAAGACTAGTTCATGTTGGAATCAACGAGTCCCAGCTGTGTCTTCGCAGCCATTTTTTCCAAGCCTGGCTAGCTAACGGAAATGCCCACCTTTGAATAGTTCTTGGGAAGGCCAGTGTCCACTAGACTTTGAATCTTGATGCGCTCAGGAATTTTCATCACCTCAAACGCAAGCAGTTGTTGCTTTATGTATGTTTATATGTAGATAAGTATTGAAGGTATTGAAAATTATTGGCACGCCCAAGACATCCCATTAAAAAGCAAAAAGTGAAAGAGAACAAAGGATCTCATGATGATTCAGAGTCATGCGATCCTCGATGAGACAGGCAGGATAGACGGCCGGCTGTCAGTTGGTTATGAACTTTTGACAAGACTCGTACTGGTGGCCACCTTACGAAAATTCTGAAATTGAAAAGATTCTTCGCTCCAGATCTCAAGCATATCAGATTTTAGGGCTGCACATTTGGTACGTCACAGCGGTCGGATATGCACATTGCCGGGTTGGATAGAGCTGTTTGTCTTATCTAAGATGTCTTGAGAATTCCTTCAGGCTCGTCGAACTCGACATGCCACTTGGAGTCAGAGCCAGCCCAGTGTATCCTTCTTTGATTCATCAGGCAGAAGATTTGCAGCAACGAGCGGTCAAAGTCTTTAAAACTTTAGAAGTAGTTTTGAACGTCTTCTCAGTCAAAAAAAATGAGAAACATCAAAAGTACAGCATTTGCACCAGTAGATATGCTGCATTGCAAGACTTCTTGAAGCTACTTGGATTTGGAAGCATCCCTGGCGGACTTGTGCTATAAAACTGCAGAAACATTGTCTGTTTTGTTTGGGGTGAATCGCTGGTGTAGTGATGCCTTCACATCATTAAGAGAGATCGGAATCACACCGCAGGAGACGGTCAAAGTTCGAGCTCAAACTCGAACTCGAAAGAGGAAGGCTCTGATTCGGACGATGATCTCGATGAGCTCGCAGTGCAGAAGGCGTTGATCAGAAGACACTGTACACTGTACTTTTTGAGTTTGCGACGTGAATGTAAATGGGTGTACATGGGCAATTTGAAGATGTAGAACCATGCACGGCAAGCTCAGCACTCTCCACTGTTGAAAGGCTGTAAGCTTGCCGAATCTAAATAGACGGTTGCGGCGGGGTGACAGCGATTTCCAAGATGGCTACCCCGCAGACGGCGTCCAAAAGGCGGGGCCCTTGAGTTCAGACAGTATTGATCAAAGAAGTCGTGACAATGCAAGTCAATGCAAGTCACATAACTGCGTACACAGTATCATACACTACAATTACATATACACATGCGTACATACTGTATATATACACACGCATATTATATATACAGTTATATATACAGTTATATACATAATATATTCATTCTCATAATTACATTTTGCGTATATCTATCTAGAGAGTCTGAGTCTACCGTCTACTGTACCTGATATCGCCTAGTATACTGGATGTGGGTCTTCCAATCTCTCTCTCTCTCTGTCTGATTAATTACAGCCTGCATGAGTGTAGCATATCTACCTATTACATATATACCCATGTAGTATATACAGTGCAACAAAAACATGTCCCATATCATTTGGTCTCAATTCAAGCCTTGTGTCTATCTCAGTCTACTCTACTCAACTCCACTCTACTCTACCCTACTCTACTCGACTCTACTCTACTCTACGGTTTAAAAGTCCGTATTATATCGGAAGTGTCTCAACTAAGCTTCCTTTGATAAGGTATACTTTATTGATTAACACTTGCATAACTTTGCATGCATTTGCGTTCATTTGCATACATTCGTAATGTCCTGTCTGGCATCATATTACAATATGATTCCTGAAAATTCTGTCACAGTTTATATGTTCCCAAGCAAAACGCAACAAATCAAAGCTGTCACCTTTATATAATCTTCAATATCTCGAGATGTTTTGAAGACTTGGCAGCGTTTCATTGCTCTATGTGTTGGTGACTTGCAGGTTCGAAGCATGTCCGGTGACAAAGAAGAGGCACCTCCGTACCAAGCTTGTACCTGGACTCATTCGAGAACACTTCACCGCTTTCATGATCAGGCGCGGGGCTACGAACGCAAGGTGGACAGACGACGGTCCAAAACCTTTAAGAGTATCACTGTGCCAGAGGAGGTCTTGGAGGAAGCAGGTGCTCATTCTATCGTAGAGGATGACGAAGATTATTCAGAGGATTCAGAGGAAGATGAAGCCGAAGTTGATGAGTACGGAGAGCCAGGGCCTTACATCACAATATTTTTTCGACGTTTTTATTGAGACCATCAATCTGCAAATTGCATTCGCATCGCAATTTCGGACAAGTACCATGCTCCTGTATGGCTCCATTATCTCCTGCCTTCGTTTGTCAGCTGTGTACGCACTAAGTTCTGAACGACCTTCAAGATCTTGCAGGTCGAGGCGAGTAGATAGATAGTTTGGTTGTGTTGATGATATGTTTGAGAAGATGTAAGTGATTGTGATATAGAGATATAGACATCTGGTTAGTGTTAGAATATATACAAGTCAACGTTTAGATCAGTCACTGGCATGTGTTGCTATGTGGCACGAGCCTAATTTCTGCATTTGCTCAAAAAGACCTCAGGCGAAAAGCTGGGCAGCTGTCCACCCAGTTGACGGCTTGGAACTCAGAACCTCAGTTCTCCAGGTTCGTCAGTGAGCTGCACTGCAACATGCCAAGGTAGATATTCATACTGACACGGTCGAAGCAAACAAAGAAGCAAAGGACGGATGAGATGGATGAGCAAATTGACGTTGGTGTAGTGCGAATGTGACAACTTTCATTAGAAAAAAGTAACACTCAGCTTTCAAACTGAAAGGAGTTTGTTGGTAGAGTCGAATCATCTCAAGAATTTTGACTCAGTTTCACTTTCAGCATCTTTCGGCTCAATTGATGAACCAATGAAACCAATGAACGTGAAACTTTCATTTCGAAACTTTCAATTGGGGTCCTGTGGCCATGCTGACAAATTGCCCCACCTCTAAAGTCCAGCATTTTCAGTCAGTAAGAGCACATTGCTCCATGTGCTCCAAATTGACTTCCAGGAGGAAACAATGAAATTTTTTGAACCTGGTCGCGGAGCACCTGCTCCGAAGCATCCAACAGAATCAGGGGACAGGACCGTGTTTTTGGCTGTGACGCTCTCGACAACAGTCCGATTGACGTGCTTCATATTCTGAAGCAGTCAAGTTTTTTTCAATGGATTTGTTCCCATGGCTTCTCAGGACTCCAGAGATGGAACGGCAAAGAGCTGCTGCTATTGAGAAGGCTCTCAAACTGTCTCAATCTTGCTTCATAGCATTGCTTTGACGTTCGAGCAGCAGCATCAGGGGGTGAAATTGCTCATGTTGGCTGCTCAATGCCAGCTACTGGAAGGTGGCATCTGCAGCAAGGAAGCTCAAGCAGAAGCTACAGAGGCAGGAGCAGGCAAGGCGTAGTGAAACCATACTGTATCAGAGATGTATCAGTTATCAGAGATATTCACGCCGCTCCGCGGCAGGGTCCGCCCGCACCAAGGTTACAAGGTGTCATATGTTCTTCTCCTTCTTCTTCTTCTTGTTGTTGTTGTTGTTGTTGTTGTCGTTGTCGTTGTCGTTGTCGTTGTCGTCGTTGTTGTTGTTGTTGTCGTCGTTGTTGTTGTTGTTGTTGTTGTTGTTGTTGTTGTTGTTGTTGATGTTGATGTTGTTGTTGTTGGTGTCGTTGTGGTCGTTGTGGTTGTTGTTGTTGTTGATGATGATGATGTTGTTGATGTTGTTGATGTTGACGATGTTGTGTTGTTGTTGTTGTTGTTGTTGTTGTTGTTGTTGTTGTTGTTGTTCCAGGTCAAATATTTTAGACGAAAAACAAAAAACACTGTATTTAATTAGCGACATTTTTATGCCTTTAGAAGAAATAACACTGTTTTTACGTTGTTTTTGCAGCGTGAAGGGCGAAAATCGTCCAAAAACATCGCTATTTACACTGTTGTTTAGCGAGCGCGTAGATAACACAGCGTTTTGCGATGTTTTTTCAACAAGGGGCTTCAATGTACTGCAAATACCACGGTTTTCTTCATTTTTTACTTCCAGTTCTCAAAGCAAACCAGCCAAAAACGCTGGTATTTGCAGTGTTTTGACAAGACAACATGCAAAACAACACGATGTTTTGAAACAATTCTTCACAATTTTTCAGCTCATGCTCCTCCATTCAAAAAACGATCATTTTTCCTCTATTTTTGCCACCGCTCATCCAGACTCAAGAAGGCGTTGAATCGGCTGACCTGTGTTAGTGCCTCCGGAAAGACACGCCCTTTTGCACCTACGGTGAGGGCGGATTTTCTTTCTGTTGTTCTGTGGTCCTTAGATCCTTTCGGTCCCCCTCCGATTGCACTTTCCGCCAAGAGAGTAGTGGAACTTGTGTGCCCTAGAGGAGGCTCTGTGCCCTCCCCCCAACCCCCTCTGCAGGATAAACCCCCGATGATGGTGTTGTTTATTGTTTGTTGGTTGTGGTTGTTGGTTGTGGTTGTTGGTTGTGGTCGTTGGTTGTGGTCGTTGGTTGGGTTGTTGGTTGTGGTTGTTGGTTGTGGTCGTTGGTTGTGGTTGTTGGTTGTGGTTGTTGGTTGTTGGTTTTGGTTTTGGTTTTGGTTGTGGTTGTGGTTGTGGTTGTGGTTGTGGTTGTGGTTGTTGTTGTTGTTGTTGTTGTTGTGGTGGTTGTGGATTTTACTTGTTTTGTTTCCCTTACTGTCCATGTTTTCGTTTTGTTCTTGTTGGTGTTGTTTGTTTGTTGCTTTGTTTCTTGTAGTGTGTTGTTGGTTTAGGCGGGAATCCAGGGACCCGTACGGGTGGTACGGGTGGAAATCTGGGAGGATGGAAAGGGGTTCTTTGGGAGGGGCTTGAGGAGTGGGAGGTAGTGGGAGACCAGAGGACCCAAAGAAAAACGAAATGAATCCGCATCCGATTTATCCTGGTTCATATCAATCCAAAGTTGCTGTTCCACCTTGCTTTGGAGGGTGTTTCTGTTGGGGTCGTGACCGACGTGGCTAGGCAATGCTGAGTCGGCGAAGAAAGCGGCACCAGCAGCTTGGCCTGTTTTGAATGGTTTTAGCATGTTTTAGCTTTATTTGGTTGCAATAGATCGTGTGGGAGAAGGCGGTGTGAAGTGACAGTCACGGACTACTACTACTACTACTACTACTACTCCTACTACTACTACTACTACTCCTACTACTCCTGCTACTACTACTACTACTACTACTCCTACTACTACTACTACCACTACTACNACTACCACTACTACCACTACTACCACTACTACCACTACTACCACTACTACACTACTACCACTACTACTACTACCACTACTACTACTACCACTACTACCACTACTACCACTACTACCACTACTACTACTACTACTACTACTACTACTACTACTACTACTACAGTGATTGATGCGTGGCTGCAGGAGCGAACCATCCCCTTCGATGGGACAAGATGCTCGTGTGCTTCTCAGTAAAGAGAGCCGGGCAAAGACGAAGTTGTCGAAACGGTTGGAACTTTGCTCGAAGGACAAGCCGTCGCAGAAGCAGAAGCCGAAGCCGAAGCAGAGCAGGTAGAGCCACTTCCGGCAGGTGCCAAGCTCACACGGGATCACACGGGTGCATACACATTGTATCAGATAACATGTCAACTGTAACATACATCATGCAAATACCTGGAAAACATCGCGTAGACGGGCTTTGACTGTGGCTTTGATGCTATGATGTCATCCTGACATCTGCATAGCAATGCTTGAAAACTGGTGCAACACTCCCAGCACCTGCCAGGTGGAGTTCCCGCCGTCATTATCTTTGATTGGGAAACGACCTGAAAGCTGCACCGAAAAGCACTGAAAAGCACAATCAGAATGATGTCACTCACTGCTCAATATCCATGATCAGTCAGCTGTCATCATTCGTTTTCCAGTACGCATTCATTTGGTACCGTGCCTCACTGTCGTAACGGACAGAAAAAACCTCAGATTACTAAATAAGTAAAGCAAAAATTCAATGATCGAGAGTTGTCCAAAACGTCGATGCAATGGGTATAATATGTGAAAGACCGGGAGTACACAATGAATAGTCTCCGCGAAAGTTTTTTTTCGAGTTCGCGAAAGTTTTTCTTTTTGGGCCGAAGTTTTGGCGAAAGTTTATTAGATACTTTTTCAATTGCCATGGGAGTTGCTGTTTCATGCATTTTCCCTGTTCCTTCTTCCTAGGTCTTGGGGGGCAAACGTTAGTGGGATCTCCATAGAGGAAATGCATCAGTCTTGTTGAGCGAAGCTTTTGGCATTTTATTGCGGGCGATTTTTCGCAAAAGTTTGGCGAGAGCATTGGCGTAAGACGGCCTTCTCTTGGCAACGTGGCCTAAAACTGTAGACTTGCCTCCACGTAGCTAGGTAGTTGCTGATGAAGGTGAGCAAGGACAAAGACTGGAAGCAAAAGCGCCAATTCTATCCGAATCTGAATGTGCAGCCGCACACATTTACTCCAAGGATTCTCCAACATGCTGTCAAACTATTTTTCTGCGAAGATGACGGTTTCCAGGAACAGAAATTTTGATCAACCCTGATAGATTACAGAAACATGATACATCATAATACAGATCAAAATAATAGATTCAATTTAAATTAAACGTATTACAGTCGCTACAATTGTACTACACACAAGGTCCCAAGGAAGTGAACGTTGGACCCGCCTGAGTCCCGAGGATGACACGCTCTTTCCAACCCGTCACGTTACGGAAGTTGTCAAGGCGCTGCACCCCAAGGAGAGTCTTGGCAGCTGCACTAAGCACTAGGTACATTACAATCGGACGATATTGGCGTTCATTTTTGCATGACTTTTTCACAAAGGCCTGGAATCTTGGGAAAGTTTTTAGATTTGAGTGTCCTCGGCATTCTTGGAAGGACGGGCCATTACCAAGTGAATCTCCATATCACACTGACCTGAAAGTGCTGACCCTAATGTTGTTTGCCAGAGTGGGCCAGCTTGTTGCATCAAAAGACAATACCAGACTAGTCGTGGTCAGAAGCGAAGTTGTGGATGTTGCACTGCGAGGCAGATTTTCTTGTGCACAGCCAGCAGAACAGTTGACGTTTCACTTCATCTTGCAGTCGTTTTGTAAGGCCCATGCTCAAATCGTCGAGTCAATTCTCTTGTCTGCGCGCGAGGCTTGTGAGCAGGAACAAGTCGTGACGTGATATGACTGTGCGTGTTTTGGAGGGTTGTTCTCGCTTTCTGATCAAGAGGTTTACTCAGATATTGCACAGAATCTGAAATTTGGTTTCCTCAATCTTTGGGCTCGCTTCCCGTCACAGCAAATGACCTCTAATTCGCACCTGCCAAGCCACTGCGAAATTTGTTGTGCGCTTCTTGTTCATATTTGATCATACTTGAATATATCTTGAGTATATTTTGAATATTTTTGAATGATTATAGATAGATGATAGATACATGATTATATTATATACTATTTGCCCAGTACTGTAGCAAAGGATAGCAGTAGCTTCATCTTTGTTGCAGGTGGTGGGTCGTGTTAGCATTGTCACTTTGGCCCGGCGGCCATGGGTTGAGAACTCCGCAGCATGGTCGGAAACTTATTCAGACGGATGTTTCACCTGAGCTTTGCTCAAAAATCCTGAAAACATATCTAAGTCATTCTAAGTCATTCATAAAAGCATCGCTGCCAATGCGCCCACTAAGGTACTTGCCTGGACTGGATTTTGAGAAGCTTTTCCAGGCGTGCTTCCACTTTGTTTTGGCTTTTTGAACCAATCTTCCTCCCTGAAACTGGCAGGAGCTTGAGATCGAGATTTTCTATGCACGTGAGCACATTACTCGACCTCACATTTACAATGCCTAGCCCCAAGAAACTCTTGCATACTTCATAGGTCTTCATACGGAATCTTCATTCCCTCGGGTCGGCATGATTGAATTTCATTGACCCCTGTCCTTCTTGTTTCTTGTTCCTAAAATTGTAGCAATCTCTGGCAGTCCCTGCGCGTCTCAGGCACAGTTGGAGGAAGGGGTTGATATGTTTGTGATTGCCAAACGGAACGTCCGTGCCCCAGTCTGACAATGAGCACGTTCCAGAAATAGCTCTGCCCATTCCCGATAGCTTTGATCGATGCCGAGCTCATGCTCAAGAGTCTACGAATCCCACGCAGTCACTGATACCTATGGACACCCGAAACAGTTCGAAGAGCAATCCCATGCCAACTGATAATTCAGATGTATATTTATATTATATATATATATATGTATATATATATATGATATATTCGGTTCAGATGATTCAAGGCAACTCAAGCTTATAGTTCAAGATGGCGCCTGCGGCTCTGAGGCAATGCTGAAGTGCCTACGGAAATTGTATGGTCCATCCACCAAGACCGCCATTTCCCGTGGCCTCGTAGCCAGACAAGCCACATGAGGCATTCTCTTTCCCTTTTCACAGACGCTGCCTGCAGGACTATGCATGTCATCTCCGTTGGTGATTCCACAGTGGAGCATCTTGCAGCCAAAGAGGCCGAAATCAACACATGGCAATTTCGTCTCACATCACTCTCCTTTCTGGGCGGGCCATGTGCATTCGTCCCATAGAGTTCAGGTGCTGTGGTGTTGCCCTCAGGACGGGCGGCAGAATGCTGGCCTATTGGATTGTCGATGTTAGCATAAAGTGCAAGCTGGTCTGTTTTTAGTCTGTTTACTGCTGATATCTTCTGATTTGAGGAGCAGACAGATATTAGATTGGAGAAGAAGTAGAGATCAATCATGACATGGTGCAGAGGGGATCAGAAAGTAAAAGCAGAAAACGCAGTTCTTAAGATTAGTAGGGGACCCGCGATGGGCCCCGCAAAGCACTCAGAAGTTCTGGAACCAGCGGCGCAAGGCCAGACGATGAGGATGCATGAATGCGCCAACAAGAACATAATAATCATCATTGTTATTATCTATACATTAATCGAAGGAAGTTTAAATAGAAACTTCCGACAATATGGAGAGTTGAAAAGCAGTAGTAGAGTAGTCAAGTCAGTCGACAGAAGATGCAATAGTCAGAAAGTTAGAAGAAAGAAGATACATCCGCGAAAAATGTTAGAGAAGTCGCGAAATGCTGTGTTTTTTCATAGATTCGTGTGTCGGGTCAGTCCAAAAGTAGGCCTGTTAAAGCGGCGGGTGCGGAGATAGGTGCTGAGAGGAGGCATCAAAAATTGCACGCCGCTGTGGCGAAAAGCACATTTTGAAGTGAAAATGTACAAAACACGTCAGCTCCGAAGCATTTTTTGCAGTTACGATGTCGCAAAATTGCACGCCGCTGTGGCGAAAAGCACATTTCAAAGTCAAAATGTTAAAAAACTGACGATCCGGGACCACTTTTGGAAGTTCAGATGCTGAAAAATTGTACGCCGCTGTGGCGAAAAGCACATTCGCAAGTCAAAATGTACAAAACACCGCATGTTTGGACCACTTTTGTCTGTTTAGATGTCGCAAAATTGCATGCCGCTGTGGCGAAATGCACATTTGAAAGTCAAAATGTTAAAAAACTGTAGTCCNTGAGGTGGGAACGGAATATATTATGATTGTGTATATATATATATATTCTATGTATGTTGTATGATTGTATGGATATGCACCAACATTTCATACACTTACTACATATAATATACACTTTTTGTCACATGTTATAGCGATGCTTGGAAGAGCCATAGGGCAGTGATGCTGGGACGGTGTTGGGCACAGTTGAATCCACTTTCGGTAGGAAGCTGGCAGCTATTGCAAGACCATTAAGCTGATGCGATGCCCTCAATGAGATGTCACAACACATGGCAAGAGAGGAGCAGTAGAGCGGACCGGACACAAGAACTTGCACAACTCAGACATAGCAAAACAATGGGAACGAGGCTTTTTGCGTTTCAGAAATCAACATGCTTTCAACTAGCAGGTCAGATCCTTCAGTCCAGAACCTCGCTGAAGAGTTGCAAGTGAAACACTCAGCACTTCAGAAGGATATGATTTGGCACAAGCACTTTCCTTGCTGGGATTGTCAGAGGTTCTTGCATCCTGGTTGCAGCAAATCGTGGCGTGTGAGAAAGACTTCGACATCAGTGCAGAGCTTAGCGACTTTAGCGACTTAGTATGTTCAGATGGAACATGAAGGATCAGATCGACGCTAATTCACAAGATTCATCAGGGTGATTTGGCCTTGCCAGGACGATGCGCTTGTGCTGTGCTGTGGCACTTGTGTTGAAGAAGACTTTGTCACTCCAAGGCTTTGAGTCTGAGGACTTCAATGACAACATTACGGTCACGCTAGCAGGTGCAGGTCCGACAGGTCCTAGCGGTTTGCATCTCAGTGTTCAAGAGATTCCAAGAGCTCATCCGAAAGAGCTGATCACATTGAGAACTCACCTAGCAAGTTCAGTAAACGCGGGGGACACAGGTTGTTTAAAGACAAAAAAAGACACACCGCAAAATCATCCCTCATAGCAGCTAGCACAGCCATCCGACCATGTTTTCTTTTCCCCCGAAAACGATTGCGAAGGGTTCGTTTGAGAGAAGCACTGTCATCATTGTCATCAAAGACTGTCTCGAAAGACTGCTCAACTTAGACTGTCACCAAAGACTGCCCAACTTACATTGTCATCAAACACTTGTCAACTTACACTGTCATCAAAGACTGCCCAACTTACATTGTCATCAAAGACTGCCTAACGACGCACAGTCATCAAAGACTGCCCAACTAACTGCCGAACTGAAAGCCGTCATCAAAGTTGAAAGACTGCCCAACTTTGACTGTTAGCAAAGACAGTCTTCCGCGAATTCTTGTACAAAGTCCTCTAAAACAGTCTTCAAAAGTAGCCTTTTAACGCTTAAGAAATTCTTCTGAAGATTCTTTTCAAACAGTCTTCCAAAGTACTTCGTGTAAAGAGTCTTGTAAAACAGGCAAACAAATAAATAGTCAAAAACGAAACAAAGCGAGCAAGCCAAACAAAGCTGCAAAGCAAGCAACGAAAGTAGAACATGAACGCACGCAAGCGAGCTGGGGAGCGAATGAGCTAAACAAGAAGCAAAGAAACCACCCAGTGCAGCAATGCAAGAAGAACGGCACGAACGAACAAATCTTCCACCGATCAGTTGGACCCTCCAGCCACCAAACTAGTGTTTGTGCTCCCACTGACGTATTGTTTAATCCTTGGTCGTCATTGCGTCATGTTACGATTGCCGCCATTGACCAAGGTGGCTCCAGAACCCAGCATTGACATGATATGTAGTTTCAAGATGCGCTTTGCACCTCCTTGGAATGCGACAAAATGACACATTGCCACCATACACCATTGCTTGGGACTGAGGCAGCAGAACTTAGCAGCCTTGGCGTTTCACAGTTAGCATTTGTCGAGACCGCACTTTTAGCGTACAAGTTCAAGTTGCTGAGAAATTTCAGAGAAAGCGAACCTTCAAAGCAACTGTCGCGAAGGTCCCATCTTCAGCTCAAGAAGTTGTGGATTGTGGGTGTAATTAGAATTAATCAAAGATACCTGTGTATGATGGCTATATTCATTTACGGATATCCACACCTATCAGGATTATGGCAACATGATTGCTAATCAACACTTCATGACAATAGATAAGTTAACGTACGATAAGATCATGATTACGATTGCACGCGACAGGATGCAAGACTAATGAAAGATCCGCTCCGGATGAAGTGTCGTCGGATTGGACCTTCTTTCTTTTTCAGCAAGAAGACATCATGATGTAATTTTGTTTGATTTTTCCTCAGCCATCTTTCCACACCAGCCCTGGGCCTCTACCCCTCAAAAGCAAAGCAAAATAACCTTCAACGTAGCATCAGATTGTCGCAGAGTCGTGAAGAGCGGCCGACTGCTGGCAGCTCTGATGTGACCTTGCAGCTCTTGTCAAAAGGATAGGCTTCGATCGCTTTACGGTTTTACGTTTGTTTCAGCACGAACCTAAGCCTCAAAGTCTTAAATTGATGCTGCACCCTGGAAAGCGGTTCTCATTCAACCTGCAGCGAAGGATGCTCAAAACAGCATTTGGCACCATCGCGGAGTGAAGACAGACATATATGCAGCAAGTCCAACTAAGGAGGAACCCTGACACTTGAAGTTTACTTGAATCCTGTAGCTCCTTGTTGCTTTTGCCAGCCGTTTTTGGGACGCCTTGATTTGCATCCACATTTCCAGGGACGTCGTCTTTCTCCATTTAACATGACTAAGAATTTGTCAGCCAAGCTTATCCGGATCGGCGGCCTGTTGGTTGACTGACCGCAGATAGATCTGATTTTCACACCAGCATGCTGAATCACTAGCTGAAAGTTCACCTTAATGCAGACTCTCAAAGATCTCACAAACTCACTGCATGTCAGGCCGGCACGTTTGTTTCGCAAAAATTGGCAGATGGTTGTGAATTGAAATCTCGGAAGTGGGTGAAAATAGGACAGAGCAGTCCTGGCCTCTCGAGCAGCAAAGTCTTGATACAAGCTTTGCACAATGCCGCTGGCTTGTCAGAGTTGTGCCATGACCGTGTTGTCCCACCGGAGAGTTGTGAAATAAGGTTCAGGATCGAGTTTGAAGTTTAAAAGGGTTCTGCTTTGTGTCTATTGGGGATCTTATCAAAATGTCTTTTCCCGAAAGGTGCAATAAATCGTGTTTACGTGGGGCTCCGCTTCTGATTGCTTTCATTTCCAAGGTCCTGTCTGAACATAGGTTTAATCTGCAAAAGGATCATTCTTTTGCAAGGGTACCTAGCGTGAGGTACATTGAGTCGATTCCAGGTTGGTGAGGAACTGGCTACTTATACTTTGTTGTTTTGGCCATGCGGTACGGCTAGTATGTACTCGCCATATCTAGCGCCGATCTAGCGCGAAACTAGCGCCAGTGAAGCGTTTTTTTCGGCCTACATTTTCCAAAATGTTTCTGCTCAATCTGCTGATGTACTATATACCCAGGTACAAGCAAAAAGGTGCTTCCCCCGCAACAGAAGAAAATAGTCAAGCCACCTTTAAGTAAGTCAATGATACAGATACGTACTGCAGTCTCCTGCATATTTGAAAACCTTGACATGAAATCTACTAGTTGAATCGGCACACATGATAAGGAAAGTCTAGCGCCAAACTATCGCAAAACTAGCACTAGCTATGGGGGGAAGTATTTCACTGCGTATTGACAGGACTCCGCCTTTTAACGAAAAGGTAACTTAACTATGCAGCATGAATAAGTGCACCTTGGTCATAAATTTCGACCAGGGGGTTTATTTCGGACACCAGCGGTTTATCATTGTTTGCATACAGCATGCCAAAGAAATTGCATGGCTCTTGCCACAATTTGATACAATTTGCAGACCCTGCCAGGACAGCGCGAGCCTCCAAAGGCTGCGCGACAACCTTAATGAAATCCCAAAGAGGCTGGACGGAAGGATAGCTATTGTTGGCGTCGTGTCACTGGCAAATAAAGATTCTCAGGAGTCCTGAGTTTTCAAATCGTTCTCACCGAGGACGTCGGCAAGTTAGAAAAGGATAGAAAAGTATATCATTGCCATTCAATACCGAATGAGGTACAGTAATTAAATGATGTAAAATGGCGTACTCCGTGTGGCCCAATGCTGTTGCTTTGCCCTTGCGAAACGGCGCAAAATATGGTTGCTAACTCGCCAGCATCGGACCTGCCCTTACGATTCCATCACAGTCCCCGAATTTTTCTTGTCGTAGTGGCTGGTCAAAAGGTCTCCGAAGTGCGTAGCCTTGTTGACTATGGAAGAGAGCACCAGAAGTAGATGTTGCGCCTTTGTCCAAGGGCATTGTAGGAGCAGAGCGAATTGCTGCAAAAGCTTGGTTCATAGACGAACATGCGATGATTGTACTCTTATCATAGCTCATGATGAGATCGAGTTGCAGCCTGTAAGAACAATACGCATCGTCAAGATGGACTATACCATGAGCAGTTTCATCTCCTACTCTGCAGAGGTTCACGATGGTTGATTGGTGAGAAAATTGCAGCCATCAGCGCGTCTCATCGCGGTATATTAATGTAATATTAATAGTATATTATAGTAATTATAATTGTTGTATAGTGTTTTATATATTATAATTATGATGTAATTATGACAAACAGCTCCAAGCTGAAGCTCGTTACAGGTGGCTGGCAAGAGTGGACCAGCCCGAGGACATGTTGCATGTTGTTGTGTTGTGCCGTCTGTTATCGTTTTACTCATTTCGTTGTTACAGTTTCCAATTGCTCAAATTGCTTTTCCGCGTTTGTTTTGTGAGGATTATTTGCTTGGAAGTGTGAAGGATGTGAAGGGTGATTGCAACTATCACTTTAAGTGTTTGCCTTACGTTGACGCTCACATGTGAGTGGTTTGGATGATTTGGACGTGCATGCGTTTTATGGACTTTTCTGAAGAGATGCCATTTGGTACTGTCATGCGTTGAAGATCGTGACGCGTTCGCTAGTGCATATAGAGCGTCTCCGAAATCAATTGCAATTGTGATTGAATGCACTGGGTATTTGATTTTGGTGGCTTTTCCCAGGTTCCGCTTGGAAGGAGGTGGGTATTTCCAGGTGATCTGCTCCTGTTTACATTGTCGGCCAATGGCCATCCAATCTGAGTGCCTGACATGCTCAATGTTCAGAACCTCTGACTGCCAGACCGGAGTTCTTGTGGCTTCCGCAGAGTCAAGTCCTGGAGGGCTTCCTGTGCAATTCCAAGACTTGCATGTCAAAGCGAAGCATTTGTTCAAGGTTAATCCAAATATGTGCTGTAGACCGGGAGGGACAAGATCTCGTCTATCAATGTTCATCAAGTCAAATATTATATTATTATATTATATATACAGTATATATACACATATATATATGTATGTATATGATGTATAGAAAAACATGTATATATATATATATCTGTATACATAGTGACATACTGTTTGTGTATGAAATTTGCAATGATGCTTTATTTTCTCAAGTTCAAAAATACAAATTCTATTTTAGATTTTACATTCAGTTGGATCATTTTTCAAGAAGAGCGCTGTCGCAGCCATTGAGCTTACAGAATAGTCTGGGAGTTGCCTATCTCCAATTCAGGCTCTCGCATACGCTGCTGGTATCAGACAGTATCATACACTGGGATACGTTGGGAACATTTGAGAATGTGAGATTGGTTGTGAAACATTTGCAGGCAATGCGACCCTTTCCGAGACTCCAGGTCAGAAGCCTGAAGGAAGTTTGTATTCAAAGAGTGAAACACTCAAAAAGAACTCAATGGTGCAGTGCTCCTGAATGAGCTTATGTACCCACGGGCTTTTTGGCTGATAGACGTGAAGCAGTGCGTGCCTGGTTCAAGCTACCTTTGCGCTTTGCTTTGCACTCAAAGCCAGGCTGCATCCTTGATTTTGTCTTCGAGGTCTGGTCACAAAATGACATTTTTTTTAAAGCTTCAAGTCACACATCGTCAAACTTCCAGATGCATTGAGACACAATCAATGAGCACACTAAATCCGCACAGTACAAATGGTGTTTTAGGACCACACGAACCTAACATCGTTTTACCATGTTTTACCGAGGCACCTGAAATCAGATTTTCTTGTCGAAGCTCAGTTTACAATCAAACTCTTACTGACACTACACCATGGTTCAGGCGTACTTGCAGACAGATAAAAGTACTGCAGCATGCAGCTCGTGGAGCTTCAAACTCAGCACCAAGGCGAGACAGCTTGCCGTGCAACGATTATACAAGCATATACAAGCACTGTGCAAAACACATGGGCTATTCGGGAGGGTCTATGTTCAAGGAGACATCTTGAAAGTGTACGAAAGGCAGCATTATCAGTACCTGTGAGGCCGCTGGAAACTTGGGAGGAAGTCGAGCTCCACAGACCCAAGGCTTCCGCAAAATGCTACGCTGCCATGGGAGCATACGCAATTCTAAGAAGAATAGATATGGATAATGGATGACAATGTATGACGCGCATACCCAATACCTAATAATTAATAACACATGATGATCAGTACTATTGGATGCCACAAATTTGCATTGAGTTTCTATGTATAATTATACATGCTGTACCTCAATATCATTTCAAGATGATTTTGTCATTTTGAATCGTTTTGACATGATCTCGTGTCTTGCTGCAGGCGCCAACTCTTGAAGGCTACGTCAGACCTGTTGGCGCTCCCGAGCAACTTGAAATCCCACGTGAACAGTGCCTCGTCCAACCAGCACACAGACACACACACACACACACACACACACACACACTTTGAACCACAGGTTTTCAATCCTGCGGACGGCTTTGTACAAATCTTTTAATGCAAAACTTTTGGACTGATGCATGAACAAAGTCCCAATTTCGGCCTGGACTGTTTGTACTCGGGTACGTAAAAAGGGAAATCAAATGGCATCAGGATTAGGGCCATGAGAGACCAAGTCTCCCTGCTGATGCAAACTCAAGGATGTGCCCTAGGCCCTTGCGATTTCAGGGGTATCAAAACATCATGAAAAATGTGTGTCCAAGCTCGTTGGACTAGGGCCACTGAGACAGACAGAGACACAAACACAGAAACACACACACGCACACACACACACAGACTGACACAGGCAAACACACAGGCTGACACGCTGCAAAAGACACCCGCACACACACACACACACAAAAAGACACGCACACACACACACAGATACGCACACTGCACAGACTGACACATATGCGCGCAGACATCCGGGAATTGCAGGCAGAGACAGAGAGCATGAGAGAGTCAGAGAAAGAGAGAGAGAGAGAGACAGAACAAAGTCAAAATTACATGAACTTGCATCAAATCAAAGCTTCTATTCCACGAAACTACTTGTCAGGTATCATCAGTTCATGATGGGCAAACCTGCGAGATATTCGCAGGAACTCAGGCCTTCCACTTCGACATGCATTACATTGAATTGAACTCGTGACTGTCTCTGCGATTGTTTGGCAGGATATTCTTGATGGGTCTTGGAGTCGTTAGCTTCTGCTTGGCAGAATTTGCCTTCACAGTCTACAAGGTGCCAGTTCATTTTAATTTGATTGCCTGCTTTCTTACATTCCAAGTTCGCTAAGTTGTGATGGAACTTGTGCCACAAGATCGTCCTTTGCATTTGCAGCTCCGTCCTGATGATCTTGACTGGGTGGATGAAGAGCGGAAGAGGGCAGCTGCGGCAAAAGCAAGAATCGAGGAGCGGACTGGATGTTTTACTCATGACGCCTTCTCCTTTACTAGTCTACCACATCTTCTTGCATTGAGACAGATTACTTACTGTACCATCTTGGAATGGTGTAGTGTATTGTAGTGTATCGTATGATTGGTATTGATTGGTAATATTGGTATGTACATGGTACTAGTATGTACTAATATGGTGTACTTTATATGGTTATGGTATAGTTGGGACATATTTTGATCCACATATCCCTAATTAATACTAGACACTTCAGAGTCGCAGAGGCCTTCAAAAGTTCAAGTTTAATTGACTCCTCAGAGTTAACTACGAAACTTCAACTTCACTCTGAGCATTGACTTCAGTGAATCTGACCTTCTTGAGGCCCGCATTGCTAAAGAGCAAAGCGAGTCATAGCCGCTTGGAGCAGCTTCTCTTGACACGTGTATTCAGACCAATCTCAGCAATCCAGATCTAGATGATTTACCGATGGAAAGCGATTCACAAAGACCCGTCCACATTTGTGTACATAATTTTTTCAGATAGCTACAGCATGTTACAGTGCAGGATGGAAGTCGACGGTGCAACTCGCACAAGGATCCAAAAGGTTGTTCAGTAGAGGGTCCTTATAAAACCATGTAAAACCTTCTAATTCATGGAAAATGCTCCATCTCTAAACCTTTTCCATACATAGACATTTCTACAAACTTACTGAGGACCGAGGTGATGCGATGAACCTCAGCTGAGTGCCTGAAGCAGTGCGAGTTGCACGCTTTTGTGGTGCGTAGGTCTGTTTCACAAGACCCTGTATATGTAGGGATTGTAGGGGCACAATATGACTCAACATCATCAAACACCGCCTGCTCTAAAACCTCTACCCAGACTCGCAAAGATATTTCTTGTACTTGCAATTGCCGTTTTCCATTCCAGTTCCCAACGCACAATGATCAATTTCAAGGCGAGGAAGCAGATTGCACAAGGTTGAAATTTGCAAGGTCAAGACGGTTGAGAGCCAAATAGAACGACCAGCAGCCCGGTGTTTGGGTGTGGTGTTTGTGACAGCAACGCACAAAGACACATTCAGAATTCAGAACCAGATGCTCCAGTGACTTGTAATTTCATGAGTGTCATGATCCCGTTCAGTGGCGTTTCCTGGCCGAATGATTTGTTTCGATGAGTGCAATGCAGATCCATTGTAGCAAATCATTTACAGCACTTTATGTTTGCAGATGTAAATATGTCACAATACATTGCAGGAGAATATACTTCGTGATGCTTTATAGCAGTGTACTTATATAATTTGCAAAGTCTGAACACATTTCAAAGACACGTCTCCTTGTGCAGCGACGCGATTTCGAGTTTCCGATTTATGATGCTCACAATGCTCACCGTGTTAAGTCTGTGTTCACTTTTTGGGGTAAGGCACAGTGAGGCCAATTCCTTTGCATTCAGGTGCCTTTGAAGTGCAAATGGAGACGGCGAGTCGGAGATTTACCAGTCGAGATTCCTGGCGTCACCTCAAATATGTTCGGGCCACAGTTTTCTATACTATGTACATGCTACACATAGATATCTCCTCGAGATCTTGAATGCTACAATGCTTGATTCTGCACTTGCCGTTCTTGATGGGAGCATTGTTCAATGTCTTGAAGTGGCAAGGTATCAGATCTCAGCAGATGATGTCGGGACAGATATCTCAGTGGAGGCCCTTTCCTAGTGTAGCACAAGTCTCCATTGTCCAAGACGTTGATTTGGGATATTTTGGGATAGTTTTGTTAGTTGAAGGCGCAGCCAGCAGATGCTGACGATGGCCACCACGGAGTGGTTGTTGGTGAGGCATCGATCCCACTGCAGAGCTGCCAGCTGCTGTCTTTTTCTGTCACTATGTAGGCCAAGGTAAATGACAAGCCATGTCATCTTTGATGACTTTTTTAAGGAGTGAGCCTTGATATGCGGATAGCCACATCGCCGTTTGACAGAACCTGCTCAGATTGGGCCCTTCGAGCTTGATCCTGCAACGAGACGGAGCTTGGACAATGCACTTGGGCATGGAGGAAGCAGGCGGCCAAAATGGACATGTCATAGGGGGTCATTTCATCCAACATTGTCACTGAAGCAAAAAGCAGCTCTTTCGAATCATCTCATGGTATCCTTCTTCGAAACATACTGTATTGATCTAGCATCCTTTTTGCATCTTTAGCACAGTGGAGCGTGGGCTTCAAGAGCAGCTGATTTACAAACCATGTCTTTCTTTATAGGATCCTAATGAATCATATCATACTATAGTATACAAATGTATACTATAGACATCTATGTACTAGCGCTAGTATATATAGAAATATTTGGACACTGTATGAAGCTGGTCTCTAGCAGCACTTGCAAGTTGCTCCGAATCTCGCTCCCCAGAAAATGGACCGGATCTTAAGCGGAGGTTTACTGTGATGCAGTCCAAGCTTCCCGGCGAGCCTGCAGGTGGCCGTCAGGCACAGTTGATTCTTGTGTGTCACAACTCACAACGCAGACTTTGGGAAGAATGCTTCTTTCGATTTCGATTTCATTCATTTTCCTCCACGGTCAAAGATCCAGTTCCGAGGACTTGAGCATCCAGGTCTCCACGGAAGGTGTGAGAGTTTGAAGCTGATTCTGGAGCTGTGATGAGCTACAGCTGTGCATTTTGCATCTTGAAACATGCTTTTTTTCCTTGCATTGGACAGCAAGCGAATAGGCAAAGTCCAAATAGAACACATTACTCAGGTGACAGCTGTGCAAGGGTCTGGCTACCAGAGTCAGCTACTCAGTTTCGTTTCTTTTGTGGAGTCAATCTCATTTGAGGGGCGGTTAACGCTTTACCATGCTTTACCAACGAGTCATCGACAGTGTTAAGCTCTTCACAGTTTGCGTTTGATGCTTTAAGCAGTCCCCCTTTATCTTTCTAAGCTATATAGTGTGTATCTCGTTTTTCGTTTCCGCTTTTTCAAACACCCTGTTTTGCATTTGCATTTTCCAAACTCAACTTGCGATTTTGACCGAGATCGGGATGGCAAGGAGATCAATGCTGAGTGTCCCGACATGTGACGTTTGTGTGGGAATAAGCACAAATTCATACCCTCTACTACTTGGGGTCTTACATGGTACCCCTTGGAGGGTCTAAGAAGGTATAGGGACCATTACAGACCTTTGGCGGTTGGACCATGAGTTCAACATTTGGAGCGTTTTATTAATTTTTTGTCTGACTGACATTGACCAAGTTGGGACGGGATTATTCATTCCCCTCTACGGTAAAGCCCGACCACAGTGGGGACATGACATCACAATAATCAGACAAGAAACCGTTGACGTATACTGACATGTTCTTCCTTGTATTTGCAACGTATGATATTGATATATGTAATAGTGGTATACGTATATATATCCCCCATGTACAGTAACTAGAGTTAACATATATCTTTATATATATATATATCTATATTACTGTACTATACTATACAATACGTTCTATACAATGCTATACCATACTATGATATGATACAATATGATATGATATGACATAGTATGATCTAATATAGAAATATGATGCAATATAATGTATATATAGATATTATAGTAATACAATACACTAATCTGTAATATGAGATATCAATATAATATATATATACACCATATGATATGATATGATATGATATGATATGACATGACACGATATGATATGATATGATATGATATGATATGATACGATATACTATGATACACTATGATTGAAAAAGATATATATATATATATGATATACTATGATAAAAATGCTATGACATACTATGAAAATGATACGATATATCTCATTTAGAGGTGATTCGTTAGAATCAAAGTGTAGCGCAGTGCAACGTGATGATACATCCGTAGCCATTTTGGCTCAAGTGGTTGCGTTTTCAGTGTCTCGGATCAAAAAGGTGTCTTGGGCCGGAGTAGCGTGGCTCATGGCAGAGGAGCCGAGAAGAGTTAAGGAGGAAGTGGCCACCGATCTGAGGAAAGGAGGTTGGGCCGGAGATGCTATCGCTTTCTTTGATGGAATGGCATTGGAGGATGTTAAGAAGGCCTTGGGAGAAGTTTGCTCCAGGTGGGGCTTAGAAGACTTTGAGGATCTGAGGAAAGAAGCGAAGAGACGTAGGATGGCCTTAGACGTTGAAGATCACCATGCCTCCAAGGATCCATCGAGTGGCCACAAGGATATAACCTGGAAGGCTAGAGAAGGAAGAGCGGATCTGAGGGGTAGGGAGTTTGGCCTACCGTTGGAGCAGGCGAGACCGCTGTTGCCGCGTATGATCTGGCCTACCAGGTACCAGAGAAGATTGAAGCATTGCAAGGAGGATGCACAAAGAGAGAAGCTGGAGGAGGATGAGAGGAATCGGCAGATAGGTCGGTTGGTAGAGCTCCTTCGGAAGACAGGAATGTTGAAGGAGGAGACCATGCGTGAGGGTGCCTCCAGCGAGTGGATGACGAGGAGAAGGGCGATGGGAAGAAGAGCAAGCACCTTGAGGGCCCATGTGAGGATGGGCATGAGGATGAGAGAATTCACCACAGGATGCTTAGATTCTGACTGGTTCAAAGGGACAGGAGACCTGATGGACTACATCGCTGGCAGATTGGAGGAACCCTGTGGTAAGTCGATCCTTGTCTCAATTGTGGCTGCAGTCAGATTCTTGGAAGCATCAGCAGAGGTGCCTATGGATAGGAGGCTGAGTGAGGATCCAGTGCTCCAGAACTTCATGGCGGAGATCACCAAGAGCGCGTGGTGGGCGACGAGGACCAGGACCAGTGCAAATCGTTTGCTGGTGGCGATTGTGATTTGCTGGAATTCCTGGTGGTGAGTGAGAATGAGAAGACCTACGTGCGGATCTTCGCCTGGTTCAAGTTGGTGAAGTTGTGGGCGATGCTGAGGTGGAATGACACCCTCGGCATACCCGCCTTGAGGATCCAGTATGTCAAGAAGAGGGGCCTGGTGGGTGACATCGTGAGGTCCAAGACGACAGGAGTTGGAAGAAGGATTGAGACGCAGCAGTTCTATGTGGCAGAGGAATCATGGCTCCTAGCAGAAGGGTGGCTGAAAGTAGGATTCCAAGCTGTTTGAGGATTGTGGCAAGAAGGCTGGCGTGGACAAAAGAGATTTCATGCTTCCCCGTCCAGATGCGGGGTTGGAAGGCTTCAGATCGTCCATGGTCCGCTATGGAGATGCAATGGCGATGTCAAGGACGTTGCTGATGGATCTGAAGGCACCGCTGAAGTCCGGAGGAGAGATGGGGCCGGTGGTGCTGAGCAATGAGACCGGAAGTTTCTGGTCAGAGCATTCAGAGAGGGTGACGATGGCATCGTGGGCAGGAGCCGTCGGCATTCAACAAGAAGTGATCAAGAGGTGGGGACGTTGGCGCGCCAAGCGTGGACGAGGAGTACGTGAAAACCAGCCAGATCCTTGTCATGAAAGCTCAAGCCGAGGTGGCTAGGAAGATGAAGACAGAAGGATTCAAGAGAGATCTGGTGGGTGAAGAAGAAGTCATTGCCCAGGTGGAGCAAAGGCTGGTGGAGAGAGGAGTTGCGGAGGAGTTAATCCGCAAGCAGTCGAAGAGATTTAGGTTCTACAGGATGGCCTACCGTGAGAACATGGGAGGAGCAGTGGAGGCGGCTGGAATGCCGGATGAGGAGGTCTTGCAGACTTCCCCTGCAGGTTCGGATGGTTGGTATGGGGACATTTGTTATGTCCATAGTCGGTCGCAGCAAGAGAAGGACGCTGCATCGGGTGGGAGGCTGCTATAGGATTCCAGGTGTCGACTACAGAGATTATGTAGTCATTGGTGATACTAGGCCAGCTCTCATCGAAGGTGAGAAGCTTTGTGGCACCTGTTTTGGTTCTAACGAAAAGGCCTTCTCAGAAAGTGAAGAAGTGCCGTCCTCGGAGTCATCGTCATCGGAGTTGATGACCCCGGATCCTGATGATGATCAGGAGGAATCGGATTGGTGATGGTATAAAAGATGGGGGAAAAAAAAGAGGGTTTTGGGGTTTTTGGACTGATTTGTTTGATCGTCGGTGTGTTTTGGTTGGCTTGTTTCGGAGGCAGTTGCAGTTGATTGGGGGGGGGATCAGTATATATGCTGCATGGGCAGCAGTCGGCTCTTAGGGTAGTTTCCCCCGCTTGGAGAAGGTTGGAGGAGTGAGAAGGAAGAAGGAGGATGGCAGCTTTAACCAATGAGGAGTGGATCGCAAAGCTGACACCCGACCTTCAAGGACTCTTGGATTCGAGGAAGGTGGCAAAGGAGCTGCAAGCTGGACTGGCAAAGAATGCTATAGACAACATACCAATGCTGTCAGCCGTGGCCATTGACAGAGCAGGGCTGACCACCGTGGCAAAGGACCTCTTGGGTTTGGACGTGACTTTAGGAGGAGACGAGATCATCAAGTTTGCTCAGCTCTATTTGGCATGGCAGTCAGCTTCGAAGAGGATTAAGGTTCAGGATGAGATGGATGCAGAGTCGTCGGTCCACGAAGAGCCGAAACCAGTCCCAGCCCAGGAGTTGCAGTCGTTGCGCACCAAGTTTGAGGATCAGTTTTACAAAATGAAGGAGACAGAGATTCCAGCCAGAGGATCATTGGAGGATCTCTTTGAGCAGCTGGATGGAGGAGAGTTGACGTAGAAGTGGGAAGCCTTCAGGGCAGGTGAAGATAAAGAGGAACAAGGTGGAGACTGCAGCACCAGCCAATTTGGAGGAGTTGAGGGCGAAGGTGGTGCTGATGGCAAACCACTATTTGTTTGCCAAATTCCGGTATCCCAACAAGCAGTCGCTCCAGAAGATCAATCCCTTCACCTTTCTGGATTACTTGGGGTACCTCACAGGAAAGCATGTGTCCCAGCTGGAGTCCTTGACGGTGGATGGGGTGACGTTGCATAAGCCCTCCGTAAAATTGCTCATAAACTATGAGTACCAGATGAGGAAGGAGGTCACAGATGAGATCAACCAAGGAGGATGTATGGCCGAAGCCCTTTCGCAAGTGGTCAAGAATTCGGATATTCGAGAGAGACATTTCTCAACGCCTCTGGCCGTGAGCTCGGCTGTGCAGGCAACGCAAGGGCTTAAGGAGAAGCATGGAGACCGCTGGCAGCCTTATGACCCACCCAAAGGGAAGGGGAAGGGTAAGAAAGGAAAAGGAAAGAAAGGAAAGGGGAAGCAGCAAGAGATGTTGCATTCCACCTCTCCAGATGGGAGGCAGATTTGCTATGCTTGGAACAATAAGAAGGAAGGCTGCAAAGGAGGATGTCAGAGGCTGCATGTGTGCAGGATCTGTTTGGATCCAAAGCACCCCACCTATGAGCACCCCTCCAAAGAGGAGGAGAAGAAACAGGAGTGACTAGGGGCGGAGCCAGTTTCACCGCCTTCTTCTAAGAAGAAGGTGCTTTACCTCTTTGCTGGTAAGGATAGACGAACCAGCATACGGTCAGTGTTGGAGAGGTTTTCAAAGAACTTTGGAGGACAGGAGGTAGAATGTGAGGAATGGGACATTTGCAGAGGCCCAGACAATGACCTCTTGGATGAGGAAACGCAGAGGAGCTTGCTTCAGAGGATAGAATCAGGAGAGTTCTTCGCCGTCTTATTGTCGCCACCGTGTGCTAGTTGGTCGAGGGCGCCTTGGGCGAATCGGTGGGGGCCTAGGCCTTTGAGGACGGCGTTGCATCCATGGGGGCTCCCATGGTTAGAAGGCAGCAAGTTGAGCAAAGTTGCGTCCAGCAATGCAATGATTCGCCTATGCCTGCAAGTTTTGGAGAAGGCTATCGCGAAGGGTCTTGGGGTGTTCCTTGAACATCGGGAGAACCTAGGATCCGTGAGGTCGCGGCCAAGCGCAACTGTTAGACCAGCATCTATCTGGGAGCTCCCAGAGATTCAAGGGCTGCAAGGAGGAGACGTCTTCACGGTAGCTTTCTACCAATGTCGATTTGGGTCACCGTCCCGCAAGCCCACCAGAGTCCTCACCAATCTTAGAAGGTTGCAGTCTCGGGGATGGACTTCTTGGCCCCGTCTCAATCGACAGGGGTGCTATTTAGGGCCATTGCCGGTGAACTGCACTTGTGGGAGGACACACCAAGGGCTGATCAAAAGGTCAGCCGATGAAGCTTTTGCCACCGCCGAGGCCGCAGCTTACCCGGAGGAGATGGACTTGCAAATTGGGTGGGCACTCTGGGACCTTGCAGCCCAGTCGCCTCCCTCAGTTTCTCCTTCGGTGGGGCCTCTCAAATCACAAGAGGGAGGCAAACAGCAGGAACAGGGACAAGAAGAAGGACAAGAGAGAAAGAGGCTGAGGAACCTCCCAGCAGAAGGAGAAGGAGGAGCACCAACTGCAGAGGAAGTAGACGACCTCATAGAGAAAGCAAAAGCGGCGGCCCAAGAGGAGATGAGGCTAGGAGAGAGAGGAAAGGAAGAGGAGCGGAAAGAAGCAGGAGGAGAGAAAAAGGCAGGAGGAGTTAGAAAGGCCCCCATTCAAGTTCATTACAAAGGAAGGGTCAGAAATTTGGTGGATGGCCTGGGAAAATGCTCTCCTGGAATCAGGCCGGCAGGAGCCAGAGGAGTAAGTCAAAACCCTCCAGCCCGTCTGCTGGCCAAGGCTTTCATGGAGGAAGTGGAGAGGCTGGAGGCGAGCATGAGCCAGGAAGAAAGAAGGTCGTTCATTTCCAAACTGGTGTTGGGCAGATTCTCTAGCTCCCCGTTTGAGAAAGGCATGGAGGAAGTGAGGAGTAGACTGGAGTCTTGGCAAGGATCCTAGGAGAAAGAACCAAGATCGGTTGACAGCCATCAACTTCAGACGGTTGAAGGCCTGGGCCCAACTTACAGAGGACGAGGACTGGATGTTCTTGGAAGGAGTGGCCTCCCTGGGGGTCCCTCTGGGGGTCCGCTCCGAGATACCTTGGGTTTCCAAGGTCTATGATCGGAAGGAGAAAGGAGAGAAGGATGACTTGGGTCAGGCCACTTGGTCGGATCTTTCGCCTGAGGAGCCATTAAGGGATAACTACAATTCCGCGACCTCACATTTAGAGAAGGTTAGAAGAATTATTGAGGAGGAAGAAGGGAAGGGCTGGCTAAAAAGGATGCCTCTTTCAGAGGCACAGGAGGCCTACGGGGAAGATCTTCAAATCGCCTCATTGGGCGCCGTCCCTAAAGATCCAGATTGGCAAGAAATACGTGTTGTACACGATGGAACCCATGGAATACAAGTGAATTCGGCCATAAGCCAGCCGAATCGTATGACCTTCCCGCAATTCGACGATCTGGAAGCCGCGGCAGGAGCTCTGGAGAAGGAAGGAGAAGGCGAGAGAATGCTATTCGCTTTTGACATCAAGGCTGCTCACCGACTAATCCCGGTTCAAAAGAAGGACTGGGCGCTGCAGAGTTTCAGACTTGAGGATCCACAGGAACTATGGGTGAACATGGTGGGCACGTTTGGAGTTGCCTCGGCGGCGTTTTGGTGGGGGCGGGCTGCCTCGGTGATTTTCAGGACTTTTCACCGGGTAGTCCCGTCTTGGTGGCTCTTCTACTTGCTGCTTTTCGCGGACGATGGCCTCTTGATGGCGGCAGGTCGGGACTATCACCGAGTAGCTTTGTCCCTCTTCCTCTTCCTGGAGGTCATGGAGGTCCCTTTGTCCTGGAAGAAGACGAGAGGTGGTTTCAAGGCAGAGTGGATAGGTTACACAATTGATTTAGAGAGGTGGATGGTAGGGGTCTCCGAGAAGAAGGTACAATGGTTGGTGGAATGGTCAAGGAGGCTGCTAGGAGAATCGCATCTTCTGCCAGCCGAGTTGGAGGGTCGAGCTATGTGGAGCTACATTTGGCCATCAAGCTGGCCTTGGCGTTCTTTGCAAGCTGGGTTTCCAAGGAGCCTATGAGAAGGATGAGGATGCCGCCCAGAGTGGCTGGAGAAGTTTTCAGGATAGATGCAGCAGCGGACCAAGATGGCATCTCCATTGGAGGATGGGAGGTCTATGGAGGTTTGAGGTCGGAGGAAGCCCGTTGGTTCTCAGTCCGGGTGACAAGAAAGAATTGCCCATGGCTGTACTTGAAAGGAGAGCCTTTCAGGACCATTGCGGCAGCGGAGTTGTTGGCCGTCACGATAGCAGTGATGGTTTTCAAGAAGGATGCAAAGTGGTTGAGAGCCAACGGAAGGTTTTCTATTACGGGCTTTACAGACAACTCTTCCAACTCGTTCGTGGTCGACAAGTACCTCTCGACCAAGTTCCCGGTGAGCTTAGTTCTAATGGAGTTGGCTCACCAACTAGGTGACATGGAGGTAGCGTTGAACCTCCAATGGATTCCTCGAGAACAGAATGAGGAGGCAGATGATCTGTCAAAAGGAAGGTTTGACAAGTTCAATGAGAAGAAGAGGATAGAAGTGGATTTGGAGAAGATGGACTTCCAAGTCATCCCGTTCTTGGCAGAGGTTGCAGGAAAGTTAGACGAGGAGATCAGACTGAAGAAGGTTTCAAAAGAGAAGTTGGTTCCGGAGAGGAAAACGCCAGCGGAAGAGAAGCTAAGGATGAAGCAACCTTGGTGATTCTAAAGAGGGGTGAAAGGATTCACCAAGGTCGCACAATCCATGAAAAGTGAGCGGCGCATGTTAGAATCAAAGTGTAGCGCAGTGCAACGTGATGATACATGTGTTGCGTTTTCAGTGTCTCGGATCAAAAAGGTCCACACCCACCCACCCTAAAGGGGTGAAAGGATTCACCAAGGGGGTGAAAGGATTCACCAAGGTCGCACTTCACCAGGGGGGGTGAAAGCCAAGGTCGCACATGTATATAATATGATACAATATAAGATAATGATAATGTAAGGTATTAATATAGTACGATATGATGTAAACTGATATATGATTTGCTATTCTTGTATGATATGATCACAAAATATAATGTAACACCATATCATACAATGTAATGATATATAAGATGATATACATTTTATTTGAATATGATATGATACGACATGATATAATTTGATACAGTATGATATGACTTTATATAATATGATTTGATATAATTCAATTTTATTATGTAATAATAGGACATAATTTAATGTGATATAATACACATTCGATTTAACATGGTAGTATGATGTAAGCAATGTGATACATCTATCTATCATATACTTTACTATAACACAATATGTATACTCTAATATATTTTGATATCATGTAATTATATAATTTTAGATAGTATAGAATGTATAATAGAGTGTAATACGAATATAATGTTATACAATATCTCTATCTATCTATCTATTCATCTCTCTCTCTCTCTCTCTCTCTCCACGTAGTCGTCAATGTGCCTTCAAAGTATTTGAGGGTAAAACGCAGTTAAGAAGAAAAGACACCGCTTCCCAGAGCTCTCTTCTGTATCGCCGAACTTTCCGAAACGCTGGTATGGTCTTCGGAAATATTTATGATATTTTCTGATGATTTTAGTGTTGAATGCAACATTAGTCAGTTTCTGGCCGCTTACGCAAGACCAGTGTTTGCAATGGCTTCAAAAACATGGTTGAAACAAGCTCCTGCAAATACAGGCCTAGAGTTAAGATGCCAGTAGAGTAAAGTGCATGCTACGTTCTTTCTGTTCTTTTTCATGTAACTTTTGCAGCCGCACAATTCCCGAGCAAAATTATGATGGAGTCAAATGGTTTGTTCTCCGACCACGGAATTGACCTGCAAACAAGGATCCCCACCTAGAGCCGTTTGCACGTATTATCAGTGTCGGCGGAATTGCCGGACATGAGGGGGTCTTGTGTGTAAACCTACCTCGTCAGAGTCTTGTGTGACCCTAGCTCAGTATTTTGAGAAGGGTTGCAGATTAGCCCGTGATGTATGTGGTGCAGAAGATTTGCGTGGCAGGTCCAATAAAAACATAATGGGTTATGGACCCTACCCTACCTCAGTCTTGTTTATTTTTCTATATTTTTCATTATTAGATGATTAGATGTTCTTTTCAGAGTTTATAGTTTACGAAACCCAAAAGCAATCGATGACAAGGCTGAGGTGCGATAATCCCATGTAAGTCTCCACTGCGCCTGCGACTACTTTATGTCATACTTTGTACTTGTCACCAGCGCATGCGAACCTGCCCGAAACACAGAGTTATAGGTCATAGAGAAACCCTTAAGTCCCCCACGTATGCAAATCCTGGGAATGTCACCACGACCTCATACCACCCCAACTCATCAGCTGCCGCAACGCCACCGCAGCAACCCGGTACGCTCCTTGGAAAATGTGCGTGGCGATTTTAGTTCACGTGTTCTGCGTGAACTCATTCGACTTGTGAATCTCCAAATTGCTTTCACACAGAGATACAAAATGGGTCCCGGGATTTTTTCACAAAGCCCCGAACCTTGTACGTTGCCGCAATGCAGTTGATATGTATATATATATATATGATTATATATATAAGTACATATTATAGTATACCTGACAATGCATATCTGCGTCTATATGTAATATCTCTTTATATGTAATATCTCCCTACCATTCTTTACCACACCAACGCTGCCAAAGGTCAGCCCTGTATGTTTCAGTCTTTTGGAGGTACTCGGCAGACTACCCAAAAGTCATCATCCACCCTTTGGATACAACCAAGGCGTGTTTCTGGACTAAAATCTAGCGAGGACTTGACGTTTCATGGCTTCTTTGGTGGCTCTTCTGATCTCGTATTTAAAGTTTTCTGATCCTGATGTTGGAACACCAAGGCTTTTACCTGGCTTAACAGGATCAGTCCATTCTCATTTGAAAGTTTATTTTGGATTAACGGAGCAGACTTTTCCTGGCATGACATGGCATGACAGAAATTGTATTTATCCGTGCAGTTCCAGCTGATCATGAACGAAGTCAAGACGTTCTACTTGATTGCGCTTTCCCGTACATCTCGAGACCTCATAGCTCTTACAATACGATGTTTCCATGCCAAGAAGTGTGGAGCTGAGATGAGCTCAGGTTCTTACTGTATTCCTGAGGGCTTTCAAGCGACATGGACGAATACGATTGGAATCTATTGAGTAATTATGCAGAATCCGACGGCACATGACAGCACCCTTGAGCCTTGTTGAGCCCTTCCATCTAAATCATGAGGTTCATGTCAACATCGAGCATTTTGCAAACAGTTCTGCCTGTAGAGAGCATAGCTTTGCTGCCAACACCAGTTCGTGGACATCAATCTAAAGATACAGTCCTGATCAGTGACAGGTGTATATATCTCAGGACGCACATGATGATATTGACACTTGAAACATTTTGGGAGCAAGGTCCAGCTGCCAGACACTGCAGGCGGCTGTGGTTGAAGATGGTTGAAGTTTCAAACTGCTTTTGGAGACATTTCTTGATACTTCTGCAGAAACGGATGCTGAAGATATGTCTGGTGTTTTTGGTCGTTTTGTTGAAGCATTGATGTGGGTTCGCGGGCTCGTGTTTTGCACTGCTTGTTGCCGCAATTGTTGCCGTTCCATGCTTTGTTTGTCTTTTGTAATAGAGATCGTCGCCATCGCTAAAGATTGATCACCTTCCGTCTAACTCTGCTTCAATTCCAACGGTGCATTTGTTCGGAAGGCGTGATGCCAACTATGGACTCCCGCCTAGATGCCTCAATTGTGCTCGAGCGCCTGGCCAAGGACGTGACGTGCCAAGACTATTTTGGTCGGGGTCAACCATCTTTCTTACACCATCCTGAATCTGCATGCCACAGATTTAATTTAGCAGTGACTTGCAAGTCACTTGGCAATGACTTGTCTATGAAGAGCAAGCATGAGCAAGCAATTGCGGGCATACGGTGAAGGACTGTGACGCAGTAGTTGCTCAGATTCACAGCACTTAGTTCATGGGCCAACTAGATCCCAAAGGCGTCAAGGACTCCGCCTCCGCATCCAACATACAAATACTGTATGAGCCAGGCAGCTTAATCACTCGCCAAAGAATGACATTCCAACATTTCACATTGACTCGTTTGGCTATGTTTAGGTTGTCAAATTGCAAGAAGATAATCCTTGTCAAATTGGCGTATGTCATCCAATTCAGTCAAAGTCAAGACCAGTCTGTTCTTGTGATTGAAAGACATCCTCCACGGCATCTATGGACCTGTGGGAAAACCCATGGTAAACACGCACAATCCAAAGCATACTTGTATGCAGAGCATGTAGAGCCTGCTGATATGGAACTCACTTTGGACTTGGCCCTGTCCTCGGATGCCAGAAAGAATCTTGAATAGCTTGATCACTCTCCGACGTCCTTCGAATTTCATGTTCTGACAGTACAGGTAGCACTGCTAGCATGATATTCCATCATTTTTCTGAAAGCTGATCCAAAAAAAGCTGATCAAAGTTTTTATGTCTTTTGGGGTTCCGCAATGTTTGGCTCGTCAAAGAGTTCGATCGTTGAAGCCACCGTATGCTTTGGGTCAGAACCCTGGTTTGCTCTGTGGCAGCAATTCAGATCAATCAAGATGCTTTGGGACCCGGAGGCCCATGACGACCCAGGCTCGTTTCTTCATGATTTCATATGACTTCATATATTTTTGATTTCATATGATTTCAAATGATTTCATACGATTTGCTTGATTTTCTTTTGATTTCCTGGCAAGGGACATTTGATTCAGGTTGGATCAATGCTCGGGGGTCAAGACCCCAAGGCAGTTCAGAACCTGGTTGCAGACCTGAAGCCAGCTACCTAGTCAGAAAAGGTGAGTGGACTCAGGTGGTCGTATGAAATGAAATGGGAACCTATGAGAACATGTTTGCCCAAAACCTGCGTTTATGGGTGATTGCCTGTCTTATACACGTGCGCAAGGATGCTGGCCGCTTATGAAACTGCAGCAGAGTGGCGTGAGACGAAGGCAGGACAATGCAAGACAGTACGTAGCACGCTGGGGGGCAGTATAATTGAGCCCTGATTCCAAGGCCATGGATGGCGCATTTGCTGCACTGTCCTGGGATGATTCTGCGGTGAAGGCCGACTAGTAGGAGACACAAGCAATGCTTGGAAGACGTTATTTGGCATTTAAGTCCCTCATGGTTCAGACATGTTCAGCTTGTTTTGAACGATATCAGATAAGATACAGCGCCTTCATCATTCTTCTAACATTGCTTTCCATGTGACAGTATCGATGGATACTGTATACTGATATGGATAGCATTTTATCTCTTGCAGATGCACACTTGAATTGCTAGGCAGCGATGCCTGAATATTTGAATGCCACTGGTGAGGACCGCGCCAAGGCATGAGAGATTTCAATCGAGGGATATTCTGTTTAACAGCGATGTCTGCCTCGAGGATGGAGACTTGAGATTCTGCTGCCTAAGGTGGACTATGCCTTCAACGCACTTGTCCCGCGTCAGCCTGAAGACGTCGATCCGCGCCAGGCAAGGGAAAATCGAGAAAAGAGATGAACTATAGGAACATATTATAGGAACCCTTCTAAGTAGAAACCAGATGAAAATGATTGAAAATGATGATATCAGTGTTTCATAACTTTTTCTCTGGATATCTCTGTCCTTAAATTTTACCCTGCAAATCGAGGCGGTGATGCATACTTGGATCAAGGCACGTCTCTTCACTTACAACAAGGCCAGCTTCATTTGCAAGGGCAACCACTTTGGAATTGCATGGACTTGCCACACTACACCTCCGACTGTGCAGTGTCAATTGATATCATATCACATACATTCAAGTACAGGCAAGTATAGCCAAGTACAATATCATTGTGCAGGACCTGGCGCAAGAAGTTAAAATGCGATTTTAATCATCAAGATGACAAAGCGCACGGCCATTGCAGAATGCATACTGCCAAGTAAAGTATTGACTATTGACTGTTGAGACATGTTGAGACCATCAACGTGTCCCTGGAAGTCCTCAAACTATGTAGGATGCTTATAGATTTAGTTGGCCCACCAATTGCCCTGCGAAACAAGAACAAGATTCAAAGGGGAGAGTAAAGTAGAGCCACTAGAGCGCTTGGAAATCCAAGAATTTGCAGCTCTCATCCAGGATGTAAGATGCATCATCAAAACAATGCGGACCAACAACACAAGACACGACTCGACTGAACAGACCAATGATTTATTTTTTTCGCTTCCGCTTTTGTTGTATCGAGTCTTCTTTGGAATCATCACTCCGGGCTTCTGTGTCCCATTTCTTGATCATTTATCATTCCAGGAATAGTTTGTTGATAAATGGATAAATGTTGATGCTTCCACTCTGGGACTTACACCTTTCAAGTTGTATGGCACGTTCTTTCTGTTGATAGATCTCTATCAAAACATAGCTCTTTGACTTTTTCACTCTTGAATTTCGACTTTGTCGGTGTTTCATTCGTTTGAGTTTTTCAATTTTCTAGAAGACTTGTGTGGTCCACGAAAGGCCCAGATAGCGTTGACTAGAGAGTGTCTTACTTCAAGTGCCAGAAGACGCTGTTACGGAGCCTTATATATAAGCAGATCAAGGTGCTGGCGCTAGAGTGCTAGGGTGTTGGTGCTACCTTGCTGTGCTCATATTTGGAGTCATCAGTAAGTCCTCCAGTTTGCTTTTTTTCCTGCCTTATGTCTCTGCAACTTGAGTCCCCTAAACCCCCCTGTCCCACAAGACCCTTAACATGACTGCATGTGGATACAAATGAGAAAGGCAACATGACTGCATGTACAAGTGACGAACGCATGCTCAAGTGCGTAAATCTTTGCATGTACTGTGTAAGTGGGACCGTGGCCCTCAAAACATAACCTTTTGAACCAAAAGGTTCTGTAATTAGTGTCTAAGTGCAAATTACGAAAGCTGGGTCGTCCCAGCTGGAGTTCCCTCTGCTTTAGCAGAGTTGGGGCCAATAATTGATTTTGTCTTGGAAAGGGGGGGAGGGTGTTGAGTGATAAACTCAATCTTTTTGGCGGGGGGGGTTCGAAGGGGGTCGAAATCCATGGGGTGCACAGTCTCATCTCTTTCATAGCGTCATCCTCATCCTCCTCCTCCTCCTCCTCATCACCATCATCATCATCATCATCATCATCATCATCATCATCATCATCAGGACAACACATGTTTTTAGTCCTAAAACGGATGCTATACTGTATATTGATTCCTACCTAGTTCAACACAAGCCAAGCAAAGACACGCCAGAAACTATTGTTTCGGATGCTGTACTTCATATTCATTCGTACTTGTAGTTTAAAAAAGACCTCGGGACGACACATGGTTTTAGNTAAAACGGATGCTATACTGTATATTGATTCCTACCTAGTTCAACACAAGCCAAGCAAAGACACGCCAGAAACTATTGTTTCGGATGCTGTACTTCATATTCATTCGTACTTGTAGTTTAAAAAAGACCTCGGGACGACACATGGTTTTAGTCCCAAAACGGATGCTATACAGTATATTATTCGTACTTATATAGTTCAGTACAAGCCAAGCAAAGACACGCCAGAAAAAAAAAAAAATATATATAATATTTTCTTCCCAAAACGGATGCTGTACTTCATATTGATCCGTACTTCCGATGTTGTTGTCATTGTCGGCATCAACCTCTTTGACGTCATCCTCGTCATCATCCTCGTCATCATCATCATCATCATCATCATCATCATCATCATCATCATCATCATCATCAACACAAGCCAAGCACAGACACGCCAGAAAATATGTCTTTTCGTCCCAAACCGGTTGCTGTACTTCATGTTGATCCGTACTTGTCGTGAAAAAAGTTTCGCGACGTCGCTGCCGTTACAAAAGAGAATCTTTCTGCCTCCCTTCCCCCCAGGTTTCGTCCACCCTGCGCACAAGTCCATGCATCATGTAATGATGCTGTGAGTTTGTTTGACATGAGCATTGTTGTGATGCGTTCTGAATCAAAAGGCCAACATCGATGTCAAACCTCACTCCTGAAGGACGTCTTGTGTGAAAACATAGCACTTCCTGCTCCATCTGCCTCTCAATAATGGATTTCGTTTGAGAAGTACACTTGAAGATGTGAAAGCGAAGGAATTCTGCTGCGCCTGCCAACCGCCAAGCACAACGTTAGCAAGTATATAGTGCCTGCCATGCGCAGTCGCACTCCAAAGTCACCAAATATTGAGCCTGCGACAAAAAGTGCCACTGAAAATTTGATAGAAGGAAGGGGCATGAGACGTCCACTACACAACGCACGAGAGCATGAACTCTTCGTCAAGCTCCCGAGCGAACGTTTCACGCTCTCCAGACGGATTTTGTATTCTTCGACGACAACGAAAGACATGGCATTTCACGCTCCGGCTATCTCTCAAAAATGCAGTTTGTCCAATACTTCCTTAAAAGATGGAAGCAGGACAGTTGGGAACGAAGGAATTCTGCGAGATTTCCTCACAACATAGACGTGATGTTGAGTGAGTTGTTGTTGTTTCACTCCTGGTTGAGTCATTCATTTGATTTTGGGCCACCTGAGGTTGAGTCGTGTGGCTTTTTCTGATACTGTGTCTTTCTGTTACGTCACGTTTTCTTTCTTTTGCCTTTTCTCTCCGATTCATTTTCTTTCTAGTTGTCATGGTGTCCTGTAAATATTTGTAGTCCGGCAGATTATTCTTTACCAAGCTTCGTTTGATTATATATTTACCGTATTTACCATTAATTAATTCCTGTGTAATTATATATAGTTATTGCATATTGTATTATTGTATTACATACAGGGATCATTATGTAATGCTTGTATATCGATGCACATGTTTGCAGATCATATCATATCAATTCAGACATATCATATGATACCATACCATGTGCATATTTTGATATGGGCCTTTCGATGTATCCGGAGAACATTTGTTCAGTAGCTTTCCACAACTGACGCTTGAGTATGCGTATATCAGTCATTGCCCAGAAAGATGAGATGTTGGACTGCGTGATTTCGGGTTGTCCTGGAATGAGTTTTGGCCCTGCAATTCCCAATAGCATGGGGAGAAGATTGTGGCAGTGTAAAGAATTGTAAAGACATATAGCCGCATGTAATAGCATGGAGGGAAGTATAGAGGTCTCAGCATCAAGATGTGAGCAGCACTTTCGCTTGAGGCATTCCCGTTCAAGTTCAGCCCATACTGAGCAGTCTGAAGACGGCAAGATGAAAAGCCATCCGTTGCAGAAGTCCTTTTGTTTTTGAAACGGATGGAGCCAGCAGCTGAGCGGCAAGCGTAAGCGGGCAAAGCGAGTGTAGATGACCTATTCATTTGGAGTTTCTATGCAGGCAAAAAGAGAGAACGTGTACGAATGCTCGAGCTTCTGTACATTTCATGTTGAGGGCATGTGGTGTGCCACATGGCTTGGCATGACAACCCGAATATGTGTACACGCTAAGAGGCCAAGGGGCATGAGCATGTTGGAGCCCTTGTGTCCGCACCCTAAACGAAGAAGTTGCCAAATATAGGGAAGATGCACTCCGAGTAGAACAATGAAGGTCTCGTGACGCACTGATGTTTGCTTGCAGGTGCAGAGCAGAAAGAGGCTGGGCTAGTGCTTTGGTGACGTTTCTGCAGATTTCTGCTTAGAAACTTGCTGTTGCACTGTTGGGATGCACTCAGAGATGTTTGGCCAATCTGCCTGCAGGTAAATTGCATTGATACTTCGCAGGAGTTGTGTCTGCAAATCGTTTCACCTTGATGGCACATGGTGCTTCTTTTTCTTTGAATTTACAGGAGCTTGCGGCTGCTCTAGAGCTGCCAGTGCTCCTGCCATGGTTCTTTTGCTTTGTGGCTTTGGGATGCTTTGGGTGATTTTTTCTCTAACCTTCAGCAAGCTTCATGTTTGTTCATTTTCGTGCTGCATCTAGCATTCAGCCCAGGATCGAGCTGGCGCAATTGTCGTGTGGATTTCGCAGGCGGCTGTCACTTTGTTTCTTGCAGTGAAGTGCAAAGGCCACTGTACTGTGATTGCTGTTTCTCAAGGATGGTCTTGCACTGGTGCAGCTGGCTGAAGTTGAATAACGGCGCCGGCGCACAATCAGCAAATTACAGAATACATCAAAATACAATATCTATATCAATAATGTCTATGTTATATGATGATTATATAATTATGATTATATGTTATGTATATAAATGTGTCTTGCTACCGGACTTCATGCCACTTTGCTTTCTTGTATGTGTTGTCGATTTTTGTTGTCAGTATTCCGAGATTACAGAAGCCAGGAGTGGAGATGGCTGAACATGAACAAGGAGCGAGTGGATGTATTTCTTGCAACCACTCCAATTCAGAATATCTCAAGATGCTCTTGATTTATTATTGCAGGCGAAACACTTGCGGGTTCCTGTGGCATCCCGTGACGAAAGCGCAACACTCAAAGTCGTGTAGTTCCTGATGCATATGCGTGCTGCAATCAATAATGCAATGCTTGAGTGTTGTCCCTTTAAGATCTCTTAAGATCTTTTAATTATAATGTAGACAATGTAGACAATGTAGACTGTAGACAGTCTCTGCGGTTTTGCTTATCAGTCGACACTGTCATGTTCAGTTCCACGGGGTTCTAGAAGTCGCCTTCAGGTGCCGCTACATCATTGGTTGCCAGCTTAGCAAGTGCTTGGAGATATGCGGATAACTCTGACGAATTGAATGAATTGAATGTGAAGTAATTAGCACATATTGGCACCATGTAAGATATTGTAACATTATGAAACATTGACATGTGAGGCTGCTTTTGACACGTGAGCACATGTGTATTGTAGCGATTAGTTGTGCCATTGTTTTGCCTCACAAATTGATACAGGCATGGTGCCGTGTCAAATCCCAGCTTCAACCTTTGCCAGTCCCTGAGCTGCCTCCCAATTTGTCTCGCACAGCTGTTCTAAACAAAGTTGAGCACGCTTGATTGGGCCTCCGTGGGCCTCAGGCTTTGTGTCGGATTCAGACACGGGGGCATCACCCTGTTTACACATGAAGGAGATGCCAAGCTCTCAGTCTTGGTCTGACTGTTCATCGTCTTGGATGGTTTCGGTCTTGACACCGGCTGTCACCAAATTGAATCCGCACATTGCCCACCTGTGACTATCGGCTAAAGGCTCGTTAGATTGATTCATTGATTGATGCCACGATTGTCAGAGGATGTCGATTTTTTGCAAAGCTCACGTTTCTTGAGACTTCCTTGCTGCAGAGCTAAAGCACTGCATAGCATACATTCTTCCAAGCCTCAGGTGCTTTTGTCATTTCTACTAGCGGCAAGTCCAGTCCTCCGCATTCGCGCTTGCCGGGTTCTATGTCTTTTGCACTGTTGGGTGAAGGGTAGACTCGAAAACTTGCAGTGGATACTCTGATAGCCAGATGGTATGCTTGAAATTTCTATTCCACGATTCCAGTGCTTGAACTGGAGGGGTGTAAGTACCCTCACTTGCTTTCAGAATTCCCTCACTTGGAGGTGCTGCTGAAAGACATACGTTGCAGGCCCCTTTGCGAATCAGATACCACTAGCCAGTTGAATGCTCCCATGCTATAACTTCTAGAATGTATCGAAGAGACAAGTCAGGAAGAATGCGGCAGGAGAAAGGTCAGCGACCAGTCGGCAACTTCAGAAGCATCCCGCACATTTGCATACATTTGCATGAAATTGCTGGTTAAACTTTTGACAACTTTGATTGCAGCAAGCTGAGAAGCAACTGACGCACTACTCATAAACTGCTCCTGATCAAGCTCGGTCCGAGGCTGATGTTGCTGCATGATCATGGTCTACTGATCTTGGTGTCCTTGGACAGCTTGAGTGAGTCTGAGGCAAGATCGTGTTGGTTTACTACTCGTAGTTCAGCAGCAAAAGCATACTGCATGACAGGTGTCCCTGATTGTTCCTTCAAGAGTTGGTGATGGTCAGTGATAATGTGTGGGTGTGGATGCAATGCCCACCAACACAACAGGACGTCATGTCAGGAAAAGGAACGCGTCACACGCCATGTCGCTGGAATCTCCCATCATCTTCCCCAGCGTTGCAAGCGACAGCAGACAAAACACGATTGTCACAGGAGGTACTGCGTAGGTTTTGAATGGTTTTGACCTTCTGATGTGTGGTCTCTGAGCACAGCTCTTTTTCTTCAATCCTGTGTACCTTGCCATTGTGTATTTGGACGCAACGGCTGACGCAGAATGCCACTGTTGTTCTGCATACTTGTGCCCAAACCTATTTGCAGATCTGAAGGTCAGCATCATTGCAAGCGTTGGAAGTTGTTCGCACAACGAAAACCATGGGTCACCCTTTTGCTGTACCCCGATCGAACAAGCCGGAACAACAACAAGAAGCAACCTGGCCAGGTTTTGACCCCTTCATTGGCTATGGACACTGTAGTGGGAAACAGCGTAACTATGTGCAATTCCAATTTGTTTGGCTTTGCTTGTGTCTCGTGCCAACATGAACGTCTTACAGTCACAGGTGCAGCGCGGGGCCGAGTTAGCTTCTCCGACATCCCCTGCGTTTTGGTTGTGTTTAAGATCAGATTACTCGCGAAGCTCTACATTGCAATTTCACCTGGTTTCGTTTCTATGTATTTTGTGACATTACATGTTCGTTTTCTTATAGTGTGCGGCCAACGGACGTTCTCAGCACAGGCTCCTGACGGAGTATTCCAACCAAATGAGGAGCAAGGGGAACTTGCAGAAACTTGATAAAACTGTCATCATCGCACACTTGTTCTGTTTTGATTTCCGAGATGAGAATACCGAGCAACTGTTTTGGAAGACAACGCAAGAAACACACAGATCAAAGTGCTTCATGATCAAGCTTGATTTTGTTGAGATCGCAAATTATCAAGCAATCAGTGAACTCTGAGAAACTGGACTTCAAGAGGTTGCAATGTATTGATTGTATTGTAGAAATCAAGATAATATAAGATTGCGTATCGGGTTTGGCTGGACTTTTGACGTAGTTTGTGCGAGGCATACATGAATCCATTGCAAGAGAATTTAGGTTTTACATCATCGTTCAACCAACTACAATGAACATGGAGTGTGTGAAGACTAGAAAAAGTGAAGAGCAGTGCGAGGAGAGCCTGCAAGACCTCCAGTTCGAAGTCGGGCCCACGGTGTGTAGATTCAGTTTATTCCACCAGAGCTGCTGTAGATCATGGCCCATGGCACTGTATTTTGTCGCGTCATATCCGATCGCTTCTGACTTTTTACTGCGTCTGAGGCAGCGTTGGGTTCGCAATATCGGGAAATGTCTTACATACGTCTCCCCAAGTTCATAGCTTCCTGTCGTGTTTGCTAGCGTCATGAGACTAAAGAGCAGACTGTCACGAGCCGCGTGGCCAGTTCACACGATTTTCAGAGACCCATGCTCATACATGCTCATACTATACTCTAGATTCCTTAGGTATATAATATATGTAATAATAATATGATATTATGTATATATATATAATATATACACAAATATTATTGATTTGGTTTGATTTATGGTGATACCATTACAGTATAAGGTCACAGCTTTTTCTTCTTCATTTTCTTGGAGATTTTCTTAGGGCAAGCGCCAGGACAAAATTCAGTTGAAGGTTCCTGCAAGACCCTATTGATGGGACTGAGGAGTAGACTCTTAAAATATCACATTGTATGGATTTTTTATTTGCGTGATATTTGTTTATTTAGTTCATTTGTAAATTCACCAACAGACAATATACAAATCCGGAAACCATAAGTCCGAAGAACCCCCAGAGCCTGAAAAGTCACTGAAGGCGTCGACCAGCAACTGTGAAGCTAAAACTGCTTGCAAAACGCAAGACACCTGTGAAGACTCAACCCCGACAAAGACAATGAAAGACCTTAGAACATTAAAAGAAGAGGACAGGTGGAAGCATCCTATATTCAGCCCCCAACTTGGCCTGCTGTTTGAGTAACGTCCTGTCGCTGTGGGCTCTGAAATCGAATGGCCATTTGGTAAAATATTTGTTTCCCAGGTTTAGAATTGTTTGGGAATGTTTGGTCATGAATTTCATTGTGGCAAGTGACGGAACAGCCTCAACATATTGCATGTCATTTTGATTCAAGTTTGAAATAGTTTGATGAAGTGCTTGACCTACATGTCACAATCAAATCGGATTCCAACGTGGGGCCCTTGAGGTCTTTGAACTTCGAGGTCGAGCTGGGATTGTTGACGCTTGTACCGTTCTTGGTGCAAGGTCGCTGGAGGACTGCCACGATGCAACCACCACGATGCATGGAAAATGCAGGACAAGGTAAGAAAATGATAGAAAATGTGCAAACTTCTCACATCTTCTCACAGCGTGACTTTCCTTCTGTGCGGCCTATTCTCTTATTTTTCTTTTCCATGGCCTATGCTTCACGTCCGCAAGGTCGTTGCTTGGTATTGCGTGGCGTAGTGCTTAGGGCAAATTTCCTTTTCGTTGGATTTCTAGCTAATGATTCGCCAGGGCCGAAAGCCAAACATTCCTCGTGTTCTTGTTGTTGTTGTTGTTGTTGTTGCTGTTGCTGTTGTTGTTGTTGTTGTTGTTGTTGTTGTTGTTGTTGTTGTTGTTGTTGTTGTTGTTGTTGTTCAAGTGAGTTGCCAGTTGCCAGGATCCTTTCTCAATTGTGCGCGGCGGATTTGACAGCATTGCTGTGGTTGCGCTCGGCTCGTCACGTACCTAAATCCTGCCGCAAATGCCAAGTTTCACTGAAAGTGGCAATAGATGAAATTATCATTGCTTTCAGCAAGGCAACCATTTTTGTCTCTGCACCACAGACCGGTTGCGGCCTTGTTTGAGCCATCCCCATCGAATGCTTCATGATCAGCTCAAAATCATCTTTCTGTCAGGCCTCAAGAGCGTCAGGCAAGAATTGGCATTGCATAGCTTCAAGTAGGTCAAGATGGTGAAGATTGTCACAACTCGCAACCATCAAAGCCAATCAAGATGGACTTACAGTGTCAGGGAATAACAGGGAGAACAAATCCACGGGGTCATTTCTGTGAACGACGTGATGATGTTGATGGCCTCACACAGATGCGTGGTCAATCCAGGCGGTTCTGGCCGATCCTTGATGGCGACTGCATTCGCGCTGGGAAGCTACGCCAGGCTGTGTGATCTTTGTCATGCACGCTGCAAAGCCTCTCTGTTTTTCAAGCCAGCCTGATTCTTTGTTGCAGGTCATGGGTTCTTCGAAAGCCAACAGATTCCTTGGACGATGAAGGAGAGTGTGTCATTGTCATGCTGTGGTCGGTTTTAGCAAATTTCAGCCAGAGGAGATCCAGAATTGAAAGCGCCTGCGAAGATTGCAGGCTTTGCTCAAGCAAACGAGCTTCAGGTGAGGGCGAAATACTTTGCTGCCTTACTTTACCTTTTGCATGTTCGTGTTTGGTCTTTTCCCGGCAACCTCGACCCCTCAGCAGCTTCGCACGGCACCTCACTACACTGTTGTATACAGAACGCGCAAGAGTTGTTTTGATTATACATTACATTGCATATCAAGTATTTACTGTACTCGTACATATAGGAAAACCGCTAGTTCCCGGGCTAGCCGGGGACGGAAGTTTCAGGGCAAAAAAACCTTATAAGCCAAGGAAAGAATTTGCCTATAGAATGTGCGCAGGGCCACCAACATTCAAGAATGGAAAGTGAGTCTGAGAAGATGTGCTGCTATCTGATCTTTTACCCTCAGATTCGTGTGGAGGCGAAGGAATTGGATGGAACATGGTTTCATAAACCTTCCACATGCGTGTTGCTCCATCCTTTCTCACCGCGGTGTATACATGTACTAGATGGTGGTTTTAAACATTAGTTTATTTTTGCCCTACTTAGGGAGATGATCCAATTTGACTTGTACCATCTTCAATTGGTTTGAAACCACCAACTAGTGTATATAGATGCAAACATATGCAAAGGTTGTGAGCAAAATAAACTAAATAAGCATTCAAAAACACATCTAGAACCCAAACGAATTTGCACACAGTCTTGTAACCAGGGCCATTGAATGGCTTGGAAGAACCTCACAGCATGAGGGGTGCTGTTTTTATCAGGTTTCGAGCCAAATCTCAGCCACAGAATTACCAGTGGTTGCAAAGTTCATTGCTTGAGCCTCAATACTTTTGCTGCGATAGCTCCTGTGTTCTCAGATGAATGCAAACAGTCCTGTTGGACCTCACGAAATGGCCCCAGGATTCAACTCGTCAAGGAGAAATATTGTCACCTGCACCACTTGGTGGAATCCAAAGTTCAGACCTCAGGCCCTGAAGGCTTGTTCAAATCTTGTTTGTAGTCCATTGTATGTCGATCGCAGTGACGGAAATGTGGCCGCTATTAAATACTTCCTGAGGTGCCATGGTGCTTGCAGCTTCTTGTGACACCTTTGGTTTCAGCCTTGGATTCATTAGCGGCTTGCCCTAGTTTTTTGAATGGTTTTGCCTTCTTCCCCAATGCAAGCTGGATCTGTATGCCACTGTGTGCCAGTGCAAATCCACTCTCGTTCGAATCATATATCATCATCCATCTATTGAACGATTCGCCATTCTTCTTTGGCAGGACGTGTAGCACTGTTTTGCTTGGAGACCCTTCGATGTCTTCATTTGTGGAAAGGCCCTCTTTGTTCAGTTGGATGCTTCATTGGATCTGTACAGAAGAACATCATAAGCTGATGTTTGCTGTATGTGGGAGAGCTGTCCCTTGAACCAGACATGTATGCTGGCGATCTTTGGGGAAGGATATCGAGATGCCCAAGTAGCTTGGCTAGGCAGGATGCTTAGAGGCTTAGCCTTTACATGCGAACATGCCTTGGTGGAGAGCCTTGAATACATTGAAGGATCTTGGATGTGAACATCACATGGTTCACTATTTCAAATCGTGAATGCATTTTTTTCATACAGCGTCAATAATCCCGCAAAACTCAACGCGATCACAAAGGGTGATCCTCAACTTTGGATCACCGATCATTCTATTCCAACAGGATAGAGCCGGAGCACATTTGAGCGATGCAAATACCATCATATAAGCGGCATGAAACATGAACAATTGATAAAGATGAAGTTATTGTAGGTCTATTTTGGTTGACTCTGAGTCCCTAAGATCGAGGCTTTGGGCTTGATCCATGCTGGATTAAAAGCGGACAGAGGTATCACAGCAGCAAAAATAGATAAAGATAGTCACAACGCTACCTGCAACGTTACTCAACTCTTTTGTGCAAGACTGTTTGTAACACAACAAATGAATACTACGACCTGAGTCTATATGTACTGTAAATCCAATCAAATTGCTCTGCATGTGGATGCTAGTCGCACGCGCGCAATCTACTTCTGCACAGCACTTCATTAAAACTCACAAACATTTATTCTAAAAGCGTTTCCCACACAATCCCACCTTAAGACTCAGCAATGTATAAACTGATAGATGTATACTCCTTTGCATTTGGAAAGGAAAGCCCACCTGCAATTGCTGTCATTTGCAGCACATTTTTGAACTACCTATTCGAAACTCCGTAAGCTGAAGGTAAGGAAGTGTTGCGAAATCTGGAATTGCAACAGCCAAACCCGAAACACTACAAAGACCGCTGTCTAAGACGTCCTCTGTACACAAGTGGGATTGTGTGGCGCTGACTGGCGTCGTGCCACATGTTCGTTATGTGGCAGCATTGAACATAAACCTTCCATACTTCTGTTCACTTCCTATAGATATCGGATTTTCAATAGAGCATCATGTGCTGCATGATGGAATTTTCTACAGAGGGGGGTGTTTTTTCTCGCTTTTTTTAATTATTGTTTTTTGGCTTTTTCTTGTCTTTCTGGCTTCTGTCGGCTTTTTGGCTTCTGTTGGCTTTTTGGCTTCTGTTGGCTTTTTGGCTTCTATCGGCTTTTGGCTTCTATTGGCTTTTTGGCTTCTATTGGTTTTTGGCTTCGATTGGCTTTTTGGCTTCTATTATTTTTTTTGGCATTTGTTGGCTTGTGTTGGCTTTTTGGTTTCTGTTGGCTTTTGGCTTCTATTGGCTTTTTGGCTTCTATTGGTTTTTGGCTTCGATTGGCTTTTTGGCTTCTATTAATTTTTTTGGCTTCTGTTGGCTTTTTTTTGGCATTTGTTGGCTTTTGTTGGCTTTTTGGTTTCTGTTGGCTTTTGGCTTCTATTGGCTTTTTGACTCTGTTGGCTTTTCAACATATCGAATAGTGACAAGGAACTATATAGAAATTCTGGCTTTTGGCTTGCGTTGGCTTAAGGTGATTTTTGCGTCTTCTTCTTGTTGCTGGCTGTTGTTGTGTTGTTGGTGGTGGTGGTGGAAGCACCCGGGGCTGCATGCCTTGGGCCCAACGCCCCTCCAGCTTTGAGATCTCTATGACATTCTTTGGTTTGTTTTTGTTGTTGTTTCTTGTTGTTTGTTATAGGCAGTGTTCCTCGTTTGTAGTTGTTGGTGGTTTGCTATTGCTTGCTATATTTTGCTATGTTGTTCGTGATAATGTTTGTGATATTATTCTTTGTGATAGCGTTTGTGATATTGCTTTCTTTTGCTACAGGGTTTCTTACATGATGTTGTTTCTGTTTGGTTTTTGTTGTCGTTGTTGCTGGTCTGTAATTCTGGTGTCAAATTTGCCGGGTAAAAAAAGGCACAATGGATATTATTGCAGATCAATCTTGAGAAATGAAATGGACATCGAGGAATGAAGTAAACATTGTGAACCATTGCGGAAGTAATTGTGCAACAAAAAGGACGCGGAAATCTGTGAGTCAGGTTTTCCTCATTGTTTGTCATCCCGAACCAGGCAGCAGACTAGCAAAGTGAAACCAAAATGCCGTGAAATCAAATGAACACATTAAATCTGTATAAAACCTGCACGAAATATAGCGAAATGAGACCAACATATAGCCAATTGGAAGGAAAAGACAGCAAAATCTCAAAATTGCAAGACATGATAGCAAAATGGAGAGTAACAAGCGTAAAATTGAAGAAACACGTGAAATCTGCAAAGCAGCTGCACGGAATATAGAAAATCGAAGAAAACACAGAAAACTGACAAGAAATCGTAGCAAAATGAAAGGAACATACAAAAAGCAACGAAAACAGATGAAACATCAAAAGCAAACAAAAACACCAAACCACAAACAAAAAACATCCAAAATTAACATCACGCCCATTTTCTATAGGTGTTCCTCACCTGCTAAAAGAGTTGCTATTTGTTCGTGATGCTTTCAGACGCCTTTCGTCCTCAAGCATACCAACTCACTGACTCTGGCTTACAGACTAGAAACCTACTTGAGGATGATGAAATCCCTAGAATTCATGACGGCAAGAGGGTGCCCACAAGGAGACCCTTCTTGGGCTTCATATTTTCGTTGGACGCTGTCATTGCCCTTGGGAGTGGTTCTGGTGGCAGAGCTACTAGTGCGTGCCTGTAGGAAGATGCACAAAACGCACCATCATGCAATCCCCAAATAAAGATGGGCGCGCACTTGCCCGGGGACAAGAAATTTGACTCATTGACATGTGCTGCAAAAGAAAGTGTTAAATATTTTGATCTCAGGTCAAAGCACTGGTGGTCGGCTTGCGCGCCTGGCTTACTTGGTTTTGAATCTCTAAATTGGACCTTAAGATTTGCAGGAAGATTTCAAGAAACCCGAAGCTGTGGTAGCCCTGGAGTGGTAGAACCAGGTTACAATTGCACACGCACCGTCTTCAGCAGCAATGCGGGGATAAATTCCAAAGGTCAATTGGAACGATTCCCACATCAGTCTGTTCGCTATGACATGCAAGTCCATTTGGTGCAGCTTGGTTGTGGTCAGCTGAGGCTCAGCTTCCCTGTTTTTTTTTCCCTTCGGCTGTTTTGGCTCTTAAGGTAAATGAACATTTTCTTCCGAGGATTGGGTATCGATGGGTATCTGAACGAACTTCCTAATCCATCGAAGTCCTTCCAGCATTTTTGAGCGATCACCTCACTGCCAGGGATCAGATATGTCGAGCTCTCAAGCTTACGCTCCTGCTTGGGAGACCGCTCAGACATTGCACCTAACTACTGAGAGTGTCACACCTTTTCAAAGATCTCAGGGCATAGGCATAGCCACAGAAATTGATCCAAGCAAACTGGTCCTTTTCCACACTGCCACCATTGCTTGAAGTTTTTGGAATCCAAGTCAAATTTCATTTAAGTTTGCTTTAGAAGCTGGTGAAAATTGGAGCAGAGCAGCACACCCATAGTACCTTGCAGTATTGGCTACGCGGCGACGCGACGTTCTGGGACAGTCTTATCTCTTTGCTTTAGCAATCCAGTGGCTCGCATCCTCTGGTCCCTACCCCCTCCGCTCTTTCGCAGCAAATTGATGCAGCGCCCAATCAAATTCAATGCGGTGCAAACATGCCATCGCCAACCCCCCACTTTTTCCTTCCAGGGTACACTGTATATATTATATATATATATATACCAAATCAATTTAAATCATATCATACTATTTGATACTACTTGTGCGTCCCACAGACTTGCCGCGGCAGCTTCGCCCGAAAAAGCTTGAGGCCTGGCCTGGTGATCTATGCTCCTCGGAGAGGTTTGTTGGAGCAACTTGGTGCATCTTGAATGTTGCGAGAAATGTATGGAAGAATGAAGTGTTCGGCATCGACAAAGTCAAGAGGCAAGACATGCAAATGGTCGGCCAGCATGATCACTCCTAGTGACCATTCCTGATTTTTGGACAGACGATTTGGACTGGATGCAACAAGCCCTCCTCTTGATAGTTTGATGATTGGACATTCTTTTTTCAATGGCCTGACCGCATATTGGACGATTATCCCACTAAGCTAAGTTGAATCATTGATCGAGATGCAGTTCTATGATTAGAACGATAGGAAGCCTAGCCATGCAACGCCACCTTTTTTTGAGGCTATGGCAACTTTGCTCCAATGGTCGCACTCCAAAACGCGTGGCTGCCAGTTGTGTCGGCTGGACTCCCAGACAGTGGCATATTCCTGCTGCGCGGTTCCCTTTATTTGGACAGTCGGCAAAGGTTGTGAGCATGACAATGTAGATTAGATACTTGAAGACCTGAGCAAGAGCTGGAAGGCAAATGAAGGCAACAAATTGCACCGACATTGCGTTTCATTCATGTTCATCCACAAAGCATTGCACGGTGTTCTTCAGAATTACTAGGAACTGAGGTCCTTGTTCCTACATGTTTCTACCTTCACAATGATGACCCTGTCTATGGGTGGTTATAGTTGAGCAGAGCACTTACCCTCCAGGGAACTAACATATCCCCCCAAAATGGCATTTTGAAGATGATTTTCCTTTTCCCAAGGCGGGATATGTTAATCCCCTGGAGGGTATTACTATTTGTTGAGCCCTGAGAGCCTCTGTAACATACTAGTGCTCCCAGCAGAATCTTAATATGTCACGTCACATACATTGTGACATTTTTAGAACATGCAAGCTGTCAAGGAATAGCAATAGTATCTCCTTCAAAGTCCGCACTCTTTTAATCTCTTGTACTTCACACAGCATTCATTCCTTCATCGTCCCAAGGTTCTGAGTGCCTTCTCCTTTCGGAATCTGGGCGAGCTTGCTTGGTGTGGTCCAATCCTTGAAACTATGACCAAGACGTGAAGCTGCAGCATTTCATTGAACAATCACTGGGGCAGTAGCTACGCATCATGTGTCTGAGCCCAAAATCACCAAATGAATGGGATTCAATGGGACAAATTTACAAATTTCCCGCCTGCTTGCCTGTTGACTTGAGACGAACGTATGAGAGATGTAGAGTCTAGAGACGAACTGTGACAATCTGTGACTCAGGCCAAGTGGGAAAATTGACCGCTTAAACTGGGCCAAGGGCTCAGAGAGGCTTTCTCAGAGCTGTTGATGCCGGGAATTCCAAGTCCTCGGAAAGCAGTTCCTGCGGGGGTAGCGCGAGTCCACGTTTTCCAACTTGCTGCTCATTTGATTCTTGCGCATTCTGTTCCCCCCTAATGGGTAAACATTGATTGAGCTTCGCCCCAGTCTCATTTTTTTTTCCCTGTATACAAGCTGCCTCAGCTTCAGTTGTTTTGTAACACGCTCATGGATTGCAGTTCTGCCTTCTGCAACCCGTATTGTAATTTTGTTTCCTTTCTGGGGTGTTTCTCATCTCTTGAAATCACCCCTTTATACATTGCCACATCAGCTTACTTGGCAGCCATCCTCGTCCTCGTCGCCCAGAAGCCGCCAAAGCCTCGGCTGCGAGAACGGAGTGACACTCATACTTCAACTCCTTGAAGTGTGAGACATGGTGAGACAGCTTGAGTGACTTCAAGACAGAAATCAACCCCAGTTCGTACGGCGAGTTCAAGCATGTTCAAGCCATGCCATTGAGGAGTCATGAGGATTCAGTATTATGATTAGTATTGATTAGTATGATTATAGGGTTCATGTCCAGTTCAAGATGCATCATCCATGTTCCGAGGAGCAGATCCTGATAGCGATGCGTTCGATTCTGCTCAAACCTCAATGTGCTTTGCACACAATTGCGCTGTAATGGTTTGTTGTGTACACTACTTTATATAACATCTGACATCAGATAACTGCAGATTTTGACTTCATATTTGGTCCACTGCATGAACAACAAGTGCTGCAATCATCGCGTTTTTGAAGACAGCCACGGGGGGGAACCTTGAATGGGGGTCCTTGCGAAACCGTATGCCTGCGGAGAAGTACATGGCTGAGGGATAACCCCATAGACCATTTTTCATCCGTTTTCAATCACGGATTGATGTTTTCGATTTTGATTATATAAAGGGTTCGCCCGAACGTGGTCTTTAAAGATTTTCCCCGACAAACGAAACCAGTCGTAAAGGGAACTGGTCATGCTTCGCATGGAATTGAAGGTCTATAATATTATTGTATAATATTGTATATACATACTGCACATTGTGGATTTTTATATGGTATACTACATACACCACTTCCATCCAGCTTGGTAGCAGCAACGTCGGTCGAGATGGTATCCGGTATGGTATCCGTGGTCCCCCTCGACAGAGAATTCAGTCAAAGGTTCCCTTTGGTCCCTTGAGGATTCTTGATTTGTTTCTGTATGTAAACTGTATATAAATGTACGTAGTACATTATGATTTATAATATCATGATATTCTATGCTTATGTTGTTTTTCAATGATAGTTAATAAAACATATAGTCATATAGTATGAGTAATGTTTTTTTTGGTTTTTGTGTTTGGTTATGACACGAAGTTCTATACTATACATGCCTCTCTGTTTGCTTTCCTGGAACTCGCACGCGCACTCCAACATGGCACATTTCATTCATATTCCAACAACGTCCATTTGTCCTGATCCTTCGATGTGCGGGGCCATAGCCCAAGAATGCGCAACAACCTTTTAGATCCTTTCAGTTTCATAGTTGGAAAGCTTGACGTGGTTGCAGGCTCGTAGCATGACGTGTTCAGTTTTGCTCGCAGCGACTCACTGTACTCAAGGCTGACAGTGATGTAGACGAATCCAAAGTGGATACGGCCAGCACCTCAGGGAAAGGTGTGCAAAGACATGTGAGCGCTCATGTAGAAATGTGTAGAATAGAGAATTCAGCACTCACGAGATGAAATGTCTGCTGAACATTGCTGAACCGCAAAATCGAGCTTTTTTGTGCACCAGTTGCAAACTAGTGAACTCGTAGCATAGACTCTTTTGGCATTTCCTGGTCAACTTTGCCCTCCAAAGGAGCTGCAAAACGTGCACTCAAAGTAAAAAGTGAAACCCAAAGTGCAACGATTTTTGGATGGAAGATGGCACCAGCACCTGCAGCCCAAGTTGGTTTCAGATGTGCATGGGATGCAGGATTGGCATGGCATAGACATTTGAATACAATGTGATATTGTGCATTTGCAATCATTTACATGTATCTGTATCTATCTGTACTATTCAATGCTTCTCGTATCTATACTGAGAGTGGTGGTCAAGCCTATTGGGCACATCAGCGTGCACCGCACCTCCCCATCGGATCCCATCGGCAGGCGCTTTTACAGCTTTTACACAACTTTCAAACGTACATACTACTGGTACTTTATCATACATTTACCATACACTTATCATACCCTTAAAATCTTTTTAAGATTTTAAAGTTTAGAAATCTCTTCGGAGACAGTGCTAGTCAGTAGCAAGACAAGATCATATATAATAGCTTCGTTCTTCATGAAGTATGGAGAGGCACGTCAAAAAATCACTTAAAGACGGTAATTACGGACATAAAACCAAGACAGAGCAAAAGCTGACTTGATTTTGCATACGTCTAAACCAACTGGAAGAGAAGATGTATTTCGTACCCCGGGCACAAAGGTGCTATTGAAATCTATTGGAAAGTTAGATCGAATGGCTACGGCCAGCAATAAAACCTACCTTGAAAAGCAGTCCAAAGCTTGGAGATGCATCCTGATAGTTTTTTTGTCTCTGTGTGTGTGTGTGTGAGAGAGCGCAAATCCCAAGGACAAAGGAGAAAGCGCCAGTGCCTCCTGCCGGGAAAAAAGGGAGGGCAAAGCAGTCAAGCAGTAGAGCGAAAGTTCCAATCACAAAGATCTCATTTGAGGTCATTTGAGTAAGTTGGGCTTCTTTGTCATTTAGATGGACACAAACGACTCAAGGTACAAACAGCTGTTACAGTGGCTTCTTGATCAGGAGCTGAACCGTACTATGCAGCAGAAGGAGGTTTCGGAGAAGGCTACCTTTCAATGCCCTTCATGCTTCTTTTTTTCAGGTTTTCAATCAATCGGTTTCATATGTTTTCTCATGTTTTTCTTTGCTCTGTCTCATTGTGTTGCGATTTTGTTGAACAGAGTCTGTAAACGCCCTCGTGCCACCCTAAAATGGCCTTCCAGACGTGCGAACCTGGAACGGTTTCCTCTCTTTTGTTGGATTTCATGCTTTAAATTTAGAAATGATATTATTGAAACATGTTATTGTAACATTTTATGATATGAGAATCATTAGAGTAGAATCAATGGATTCGATGAGATGTCTAGTTCTATGCAAGAGATTCTAGAAGGCTGTCTGCTGAATTGCTTCAGAATACTGGCACAGTACGGCACAATACCAGGGCACATAATTCCATGTTCAGCTGATATACAGCACACTGTGACGAACCCAAGATACACCAGTTTTGTTGAAATGCAGCAGTCTCCATGCGTGAAACGTTTTGGGGGTTGCACCTGTCCTCATGAAGGCATGTAGTTGATTGTGCCAGTCGCACCTTGGAATGCGAATCGCGTGCTGACTAGTATTGGCATGATCTTATCAAGCATCCGCGCTTGAATATGAGAGCTATTCCAAAAGGTCCTTGTCTTGAGCGTAGATTGCGATGACCTTTGGTATGCAAGAATGACCTTTGGCGAAAGCTAGAATTCCTGAAAGTGATTTGTTTCTGGCTAAAGTTTTGGCGAAAGATCATGGACACTGCATTATATGTACGTATATAGTGTCCAGTGCCTATGTTTAGAAAGTTTAGAAGCATGTTTGTGCAGGAAGGGGAGGATTGGCCATGGCAACCAGAAACACATGGACTTCTGATTGTCCTATGACATCAGGGGCTTGCGCATTTTGTGAATCTATAGTCTATAATCTATAGGTAAATTTATTTTGCACAAAGACAACAGGGTGTTTTTTCGTGAAAGTTTGGCGACAGTTTAGATTGGATAAAGCGTGGCGAAAGAAGGCCTTCCCTTGAAAGCTTAGGTGGTCTAAACTGTGTATTTGTTATGACTAGATTCCAGGAAGCTAGGTGGGAGGGGAGCCCTTCTAGTTGGGGCGTGGAAGTGTCAGAACTGGCCGATGAAGGTGAGCAAGGACCAACATCTACATACAGCAAAACAAAAAATCTTAAGTGCCAAAGAATGAAGTATGACAGGGGAGCAGACGCCTGGAGGTCCCTTGTCTAGGCCTTGTTTTTTTGCCACATATATTCCCACACACAATCCAAGATCGCGCGCAGCGAAAGTTTTTGTGGACTTGGGGAATTTTTCGCTAAAGTCGCTAAAATAATTTTTTCTTTTGGCTAAGAATGGCCGTTTCTGGGAAAGAGAATTTTTGGCAACCGCCATATTTATAATTGTACTTTTATAAAGCTTCCACAGTTCTTGAGAATCGAAACATGTTTCCATCCTAAAGCCTGGTGGTGAAGCTGCCATTGCGTTGTGTGCAAAGGGTTAAAGAAATGACAGTAAGGCATTGTCCTTTCTCATGCCTTGGCACAAAAAGCGTGCTACAGTCGTTGCGCCACTGGGAGTAGCGTAATCATTACTTCAACCAGCAATCATTACTTCAAACAAAAAATGATCGTGGTGCCAGCTGAAGTCATGCTTGATGCGCGCTCACTTTGCGTCGTCTCTCTCTTCCAGATTTCGACGAGTGCAGTTTATGAGTTTATGTCATTTTTTTCTCGGTTTTTCATGCGTGCTTTAGTTTTTGCAATGCCTCGCCCACAACATGTTTCGAGTACCGTACATGCTTCATTGCATCCAAACTCCACAGAGGTTGGGGTATTGTCAGGTGCTGCGCAACACAAACCACGAGAAAAAACAACTGCAGGCTTGGCAGCTTAGTTTCAGTGCAACCTGTCAAAGGCATTTCTGGCAGCATTATCCATCACTTTTTGAACGGAAATGTGAAGAGTCTGATTCAAGAAAAAATGTAGAACAGCAGCTGGATTTAATGTCATATCTTTGCTAAGCGTGGACCCTAAATGCTGTGAACCTCGCCATTTAGCACTCTTTATTGACTGCGCATGTGTTGGCTTGCCGTGGAAAGGGCTCCACAAAACGCAAGTAGCATGACCTTCACAATCCGTAGATGCCTAAAGGACGTAACAACCATCACACACGATCATATTGAGGGAGGCTTATACATCCCAACAAACATTGATGAGCACAACCGCAGGCAAATTTCTTGCTTTGCTCCCTGGCTCGCCATTTGAGCAGTGAAAAAACCCTGGTTGTTCAGGTTACGCAGAAGGGGATCATACGACTAACCTAGTTATACAGAGATTATACTAAGCCAAGCCGCTGTATCAACCAGTATAATGGGAAAGGATAGGATAGAGGTTTTGTATGGTTTTGTGCTTGTCTTATTTGTATTTTATATTCCTGCTTCGAGACAAACTTGCTGGGGAAGTCAGATGGCTTTTGGGGTGGTTTAGTAGGGGAACCTTCCCAAAATGGCCTTAATTTTGGTTTGAATTTAGAGTAAATGACCCAGATGTGCCTAATTGAGTCATAGGCTTTGGTACCATCAAAATTGAAGACAATACATTCGCTTCACTTCACTTCCATGGCATCCTTACGCCGCATCTTGCAAGAAGTGTGGAGAGGATCACGTGGCCAATGGGTTTCAATGAACAGGGTGGAAGTTGGAGGGAAAACTCTGGTGGACAGCAGTCCAAAACGCAGCAGACAAGACATGTCGTCCAGGTCTGAACTCTCCCTTTCTGCGGCTTCCTTTCTGAAACCCTATGATGACTGGGCAGCGCTGCAGACATCTGAATGTGCATCATTTTCTCAGATCATTGAAGCTGAGAAAAGTGCAACTGCATCTTTTTTTGCACGGGCGGGCCCAAGCAGGAGTGACCGGAGAGACCGGAGTGGCCAGACTGAGGCGGTTGATTTGGTCAGGCTGCAGGATGAAGCTGCTAGTTTGCTTCCGAGCGAGGATGTCATGCCAGAATTGCAGGGTCAATACATGTATTTCCAACGCCATACCCTCGATGGCTTCGTTCAATTCTGCAGACATCCGGAGAATCAGCCACAGGCAGAAGAGGTGATTCTTGACACAAGCCTGTTGGCTAAGGAGACAGGGTTTGCGGATGTAACCGCATGTAAAGTTTCTGATGATCACAAGCTCCTGGCCTACATCGTTGATTTTACTGGGGATGATTCCTTGGAACTCCGCTTACAGCCTTTGGGTACTTGTGCTTTTGCAGAAACTGTCTCTGTTCCCAGCATCAGAAGTGTCGAGTTTCTTGGCAAGAGTGAGAATGTTGTCAACCTACTCGCAGTGCGCACTGATCCCACAACAAAACGTGCAAACCATGTTTTGCATTTAACCGTGACCGATGAACATGTTTCCGAGCGCGTACTGTGGAACGAACCGAACCCAGCTGCTTACTTGGAGCTCTTCCGAACAAAAAACCGCAAGCTGATTTTGGCGTCATCGAACACAAAGGACACCTCCCTTGTATGCTTTGCTCCATGTGGCAAACCCAAAGAAGTAGAGCTCACTACTTTGCTGAAGTCAATCCCAGGAGTTGAGTATTTTGCAGAACACCAACAGGACATCTTCATTGTGATCAGCAATCATGAACGCCCAGATTTTGCTGTTTACACACTTCCGGAAGAGCAAATCATTGGATCCGGTGAAAATTGGTCAAAGCTGAAGCACTTCTTCAGTCCGCCAGGTGAGATGCATGTGACCGATGCCGATTTGCTTTCTGGTTACCTGATTCTTTATGGCCACGAAGCTGCAGCCCCACGAATTTGCGTCGTACCCATGAAGGACCCCAAGAGTTCATACATGATCGATTTGCCCAGCATAGGCTCGCTGGAGCCTGGAGTCAACGCAGACCATACCGCAAAGACCACCCGCTTCACTTTGAGATCTCCAGTGGAACCAGGATGCACGTATGACTTGGATCTATCCAAAGGCATCACTAGAATCGTAGGAAAAAGACAATTGGATGGAAATTCAGCTTTGAGTTCTTTCATGGAATCTGTAAAATGTGAGCGTGTAGACTTTAAAGCCCGAGATGGTGAATGGGTGCCGATGACCCTATTGCGCCCTAGAGAGCTCCCTGGCCACCCTGCTCGCCCATGCTTACTGCATGTGTATGGAGCATATGGCAGCTCCATGACGCCGGACTTTCGCCCAGAGCACTTGATGATGTTGCGACGAGGGTGGGTGATAGCTTGGGCTCACGTTCGCGGGGGTGGCGAGCGTGGTCGGGCGTGGCATCAAGCAGGGCGCCAACTGCAGAAGTCAAGATCTGTTTTAGATCTTTCAGATGCAATTCGGTTTCTTTTGGCGCAGGGAATTGCAGCGCCTGGTGGTTTGTGCCTCAAGGGATCAAGTGCCGGCGCGTTGACTTTAGGTTCCCTGCTGAACTCTAGGGAGGATGCTGCTTTGATTGGCTCTGCCATACTTGAAGTGCCATTCTTGGATGTTCTCAACAGCATGGCAGATCCGCTGCTGCCTCTTACCACCCATGAATTTGCTGAATGGGGAGATCCGCGAAATCTGGAGCACGAGATGAACATACGGTCTTTGTCTCCATACGAGAATATTGGGTCTCACCCTTACCCCCACATCTATGTGTCCTGTGCATTGGCTGATGCCCGGGCACCTGCTTGGATGGCTGTGAAGTACGCTGCTCGCTTGCGCTGCCGAACACCAGCCTACATGAGCAAGATGGTTGGACACAGCCTCAGTCTTTTTACTCAGGGAGCGCTGTCACAATCCGTCACAGTCAGCTCTGAAGTACTCTAAGATTCAGAATACTGTCAGTCATCATTTCAAATTGTTTTCTGAACACACCAATTTCAACACACACTGAAGCCACTCCACAGCAAGCGGTGATCTGCGGTGCATCACTTTAATCACCTTATGTCTTATTATAAGATATTATAAGTGTGCATGTCACGAAGGCGAGTCCACTTGGAGCTCAGCTGGAGTTCGTTCAGCAGCCCCACTTGATGTCACATTCAAGAAGGGGCTGAAACCAATATCATGTAAATTCATTTAAGGGGGGCTGAAATCCCAAGATTTGAACATGTCAGGAGATTTGGACCCTGCCAAAGTTCCATATCGTTGGCAAATGCGCTTGTCTGGGGTCGGCGCTAATTGTTCGTTTTGGCACTTCTCCAACGCCTCTAAATAAACATCTTAGTTTCATTTCCATTTTTCTTCAACTTTCATTTCAGATTTGCCCAGCACTTCTTCGCGACATCCAAGAATCTCTTCCAGCCTCACTCTTCCCAGCGCCATCGGATGTCGTACATGTCGTATGCCCCTGTACAACATACTATGACGAATGGTTGCGGCTGTGGCTGTAGTTGAAGTTGCAACCGTGTCTACATTATATCATGTTGTATTTTGATTGTATTCTATATCATTAAGATACACATGTTGCATATTATGATATTATTATTATTACATATTATCAAAATATGATATTACATTAATATTGTCTATATTATCAAAATATGATATTAGTACCTAAATATAACCATATACTATATTTTCACATATTGTATTTATAATGACTGTATTATCATCGCAGCACGGTTGATGTTATCGTATTATCACTATTGGTTATTCTTGATGTTCTTTTTCTTTTTCTGCCTTTCGATGCTCTTAGTCACAGTCACTTGCTGGATCAGTGTTGCTTTTCAATCGTTGTTGTCATTGAGATGCGATTTCTTACCCCTGCTGTGCCAATTGGACTTTTGGATCTTTTGGCTAGTTCAACCTGCGCTGGTTTGCAATGACATTCGTTCTATTCCTGGCACCTAGACTTCCCTTTCTCCTTACTGCGTCAACATTTTGAATGAAGGTTCGCCAAAGACCTTCCACTCAAGACTTGGCATCACTCTGCGCAGCAACAACCCTATGAAAAGTGCATAAATTAAAGGCCCCACCGCCACCAAGGTTCGGATTGAAATGGAGGGATTTTACAATGAAGGGAACCTGCAGAATCCATACTGCAAGGATCTATAAGGATGATATAACATAAATGCTGTCATCATGACAACATGCGAAAATAGAATACATACTTAGTGGAAAGCGTATGGAAAGCGTGGGCAAACAAGTGCATATAGACACTGCAAAAACTGCTATTTGACTGCAACATTCTGGAGTTTACTTACATTGATATACATTATTGTTGTACTCGTAGCATCATGTATAGCCTGAATATGTTACAGTACATGTGAATATCGTAGCGGCGCCCCACGACCTCACCCCTGAACCGACTGTAGTAGGGGAATCATTCGCGACACGGCCTGATTTCAGGAATGCAGGTTGCTGAATTGTTATTATTCACCCACATGTATGATGGTTGTTATGTGCAAATGTACAGTACTGACATGAACAGCAAATAAATTATGGGATATTGTATGATATTGTTACATACAGAAAATGATGTATAGATACATACACTGTGTAGAGACTGTAGAGACTTGAAGTTGCGTGGAAACATTTGTTCACTGTAGTGAGTAGTCCTTATGGCTTTGTCACACCACCTGGCACTCAATATGGTCAGATACGATTTTGCATCATTATAAATCATTTTTATTCTTGTTGAGCTGATGCACCAAGGAGCACTTCGCCGTCACAACTGTTCTGAAACTCAAGCGAATGAATGTGTCTTGCAAAGCTCTGATTCTGGACATGCTGGAGCTGTTGACTGGAATGGGCAATCAGAAGAGTCTGCCCGTCAAATTGCATTTCTTCATCAAACGCTTGGTCTTGGGTATTGATTGCTTTTTTGATCCCTGGTTACATGCAACAGGTGCAAGCACTTGGAGAACTCGCCAGAATTTAAGGGCAATGCAAAGTGACGAACAGTGACGAAATGACCAGACGATTGGAGATGTTGGAAGTTGGAGACTATCCGAAAGTGCCCAGTGGTGCCCAGACGGCGATTTACGGCGGTTTGCTAAGCAGCTTATTTCGTGGCTGCGAGAGTGACTCGCCACAGTAACTAGCAACGTCTTCGAGCTAGCAAGCCAGAGGCAGCCGTGATAAAATTTGAGCTTCAATCGATTTTCATTGATTTTCATCGTTTCATGGTCATGGCTTTGAGTCTCCAGCCTGTGAAACAGTTGCGCTTGCAGAGTGGACTGAACACAGCTCAGCATACTTGTACAGCGTCATAGCAGGGCACACATACGCACCATAGTTGATGCATAGACAAGATGCACATGCTGCAGCAAGTGGCAATGCTGTTTGAAGAGTAACGGCTGGCCATGGCATGACAAATCTCAGAAAGATTTCCCTGTCAGGAGCAGCTGATGGAAACCATTTCTGGCTTTACAGAGGTGCTGCATGCTTCAGATTCAAACATGTGCTAATCAACACTTTCGGTACTAGCATATATTGGGAGATGTTGGGCCCATGCTGATTGAATTTCTAAATGAAAGGTAGTCAGGTAGTCTTTCCATGTCTTTCCAACATGTGTTTACCACCATTGGCATGTCCCTTCCCCAAGACTAGCGCATCATTTCACCAGAGGCAATCTTCAAGATTGTGTTCAGCGGAATGGGTGGGCACAAGCTTCACCACAAAGAATTTTCTTTTCATTTTCCATTTTCCATACATATTGACAGTTGGTCTAACAGTGTTGTACTGATGTGTGCCTCAATGCACTGGAGCCGAGTTTCTCTTAACTGATGTTGGGCCCTGTCGTCAGGGCCATGGTGGGCCCATAACCGGACTTAAGGACAGATTTTGACCCCACGGAAACCTTCGAAGGTACTCATTCTAGAGGCTAGAGCAAGACCCCACGACCTCCTGGGTAGAGCTGACCTTGCGACTATGCTCTCCTGGATAGTGGAATTTATTTAGTGATGATATGATATGGAATGGAAGACTTTCAGTGATGGAACTTTCGGGATTCACAAACCCTTCAAAGTGAAGTCTTCAAGCAGTTTCGAGTGCAGAGATCAGCTTCAGGTGATTGAAAGCCTGCAAGATCAGTGCGTGGATGGTGCAACTGGTCCTCCAGCAGACCGCATGCAGGCACTTCATCACATTGTGTTTTTTGTTTCGGATATTTTGCATGGTGCATAATATGTCAGAATTCCGGTTTCATTCTTTATCCGTGATGAAGTTTCAACAAAAGTATCCAGTGAGTCCAGTGAGTCTTTTCCTCTGAAATAAAAAGTAGAAGTCTCTTCAATGGAAATTACAGAATCACCCAAACCCGCAGGGCTTCTGTTCCTGATGCCAGCATTTCAAACCTTGTTTTATTTTCGGCTTTAGTGCTTGAAGATTCAAGGCTTCCTAGTACCTTGGATGATGTAGGGGAATTTGAAATTTGTATTGCGCTTCTATACAACTGCCTTTCTCTGGTAGTGAGTTTTTGGCCATACGCGTCCTTTCCAAGATTTTTCAATACTCTTTTTGGTCCGAATGCTATGTAGATCGCGCAGAGACACACAGAAAACGCAAACTCAGAGTAAAGTCCGGGTGTGACATAGGTGCATTGAATTGATAGTTGTATATAGATTATATATACCGAGCTGCCGTTTCGGGCATTTTGTTTTATTGTCTCTTGATCTCCATCACCGCAGCCATTTGGTGGGATGTCCGGTTTTCTCCCTGCTTCTGCTTGTGGCCCTTGACCTCAAATTCTTTCAGGTTTTGTTGCTTGTTGGCCGGTTTCACCTCTTGGGCACAAAATGTTGGGCGGACAAAAGTCAACTTCGGCCTGCATGTCTTCAAATTGTTCGATACTTCTACTACTTCTACTACTTCTACTACTTGTACACCTTCTAGCACTTTTTCTACTACTACTACTACTACTACTACTACTACTACTACTATCGCGAGTGCTACTGCTACTGCTGCTGCTCCTTCTGCTATTACTTCTACTTCTATTATTATTACTACTACTACTACTACTACTACTATCGCGAGTGCTACTGCTACTGCTGCTGCTCCTTCTGCTATTACTTCTACTTCTATTATTACTACTACACTACTACTTCGGGTAAGAGATGGTAAGAGCAATATGCGGTGGGGATACCACGGGCTGGGGTGGAGGAGCCAAGTGACACTGTATCATATTTGGTGCTGCCATGTGATGCTTCTGGCAATTTGCCTGTAGTGGTATTGAGGTAGCGGGAGTGTGGTAGCAGTATATATTTTTATTTTTTTGGGAGGGCGTGGGCAGCGCGCTCAGATACAAAGACGCTCGGGTTCTATCAATCAAATCCACAATTTGTGACACAGGATATGTTTGACGTGTTTCTTAATTTAAGGGGTTGGTGGCTATATGTCGATATGTTGGAACAATGGTCTAGAATTAAACGGCATCTTGGAATGGACGCACCGTATTCTCTCCCAACGTTTCATTCCTTATTGCAAACTTTCAATGATGTTCCGCATAAATTTTCGGAAAATCCCTCTACTCGTAGCTTGCAAGAATGGATTGATATCGGTATCGTACGGCCTCGTTTATTCCCAGCATGCAGGAGCAATTGCGAGACGTCCAAGCAGCCAATCATGCATTGCAGGTGGGCGGGTTGTTTTCAATTTTTTCTGCTTTACAGCAGAACATAGATCTGGAGTATTAAACCGTAAACCTCCGAAGTTGGCTTGGAAGAATTGAGGCAATCTGGTTTTCCCATACTTTCTCCCAGTGCATGGGACCTGCAACCCTACTTCGCCTTTCGCACCTTGTATTGGTTGTCTTCTAAAGCGCGGCCTGATCTGTCAACTATTTCTGGAGGGCAATATTATAGATGATCAACAAACAGGTATTTGAGTAAGAAACAACTAGACCAGGAAACTAGGAAACAAAGAAACAGCTTGTTTGCCAAAGGCGTCAACAGAGCCAAACAATCTGGAGGACAACAGCTTCAGGTGTTCGTGCCACAACACCGTACGGTAGTATGCTTTGAACGCGTCCACTCCCTTTCAACACATGCCGCTATTACACTTCGCTTGTCCACTCACAAATCTAGGTACCAGCCATTGCATTTTGTAGTACTTGCAAGTCCCACTTGGTTCTCATTCATCGGGTAAACCTGAAAAAGTGGATCTTTCAGATTCACTCAATCAAGCTCTCAGCTTTTTCATTTGCAATCCTTGGCTGATTTTCGGGTTTTGATTCTCTCGGAGTGCCTTTGAAATACGGTCCAAGTACCAAGATTCAGCTTAATGTCATTTTGATGCCCTGATTTATATGTCCACACGCTCCTCACTTCCTCAGGTACTAGTTAGAATGTCTAGGCTTTTTCGCCCCTGCCTTCGTGCTTTGTGTTTCCAAAGCGCCGTGCTGAAACCCGGCGTCAGGCGGAGCTGGAGACTATGAGGAGCTCGAAGTTCAGACTAAACATGACCAGAAGTTTCTCAGAGTTTCAGTTGTTGAAACTGTTTGTTTCTGACGTTGCCACGTATAAACAATACCTGCGGTCCTCATCGGGTCCTCACCTACTCTTACTTTGGAAGGATCCACTTGGACAAGTTGGCCGAGTCCAAAAAGGTGTGGTATTAAGATCATAGAAAAAGATACAGTGTATCAGCACATTGAATTTGTCCAAATGTTTACATCTGTACATATCTGTACAAGCTTTGTATATCTTTGTATCAGGCAGCTGAAGCGCGTTCTGGAGTAGGGGTCGGTCCTGAAGCTCAGGCAGAAGGGAAGACTTGTTGCAGTCCAGATGGCTTTGCGGCTGTGCTTTGCATCTTTTTTGCATCTCAGCGCCTCAGTGCTTTCACGTTTGCAGGACCTTGAGTTGTGATTGTCTTGCACAGTGCCAGGTCCATCAATTGAAAGATGAGAGGGACATGCTGAAGGCTCCTTTTTCTACCACTAAGTCACTAAGTCAGGGCAATTTTTGAGCAATTTGCAAGATTCAGGCTTCCTAGATTTCTGATTTGCTGGGCCACTCACCGCCAATCCCTGTGTTCATACCTGTCCCAGGCGCGCTTGGAGGAGTTGAATTCCAACACAGCTGGTGTGCAACATGATCAGCAAGAACAGGCCTTGTTGGGGGATGGTTGTCAGACTGTACTGCTTGACAGGCTACTCTTGTTTAGGTCCCTATGTAAATATATATTTGCAAGATGTATTTTAGATTTTCTATCTATATCTGAATCATCTTATCTACTGTAGAGACTTTTTAGCACCTATCATATTTATGAGCATGTGGTGCAGTCCCGTGGCCCCACCCAATGGTACCGGTAGGACAATGACCCCCCGCCCCTGTGGGAGGAGTGAGGGTTCATCTCAATCAGTGATCCATGTAAAAGTAAAATGCTGAAAAGAAGGCCATGCAGAATTTGTAGTGAGACATGCCAAGCCTATGAATATCATTGAACATCTACCATTCAGATCTCAGTGGGTTCGAGTTTGTTTTCTCAGTTGGATGACCACATGTCCTTGACAGATTCACGGTGATGCAGGACGGAGTAAAATATACCAGTGGCATCCAGCGATGAAACATGGAGATTACACCCTTCAGATTTCAGTGTATAGATGGAAGGAGCCCCCAAGCAGGTAGGTGCTGTATTTCCCATTGCATGCCAGCATCCAAACACCGAAGCAACACATTGTGATACCATGGAATAACATAGTCTGCCCCCTGCGTTTGGGCGTAGGGAAGGTTCAACCCAACCAGCCACAAGCCAACGGTGATAAATGATACTGGGTAAGGCAAGGTAAGCTACGATAAGGGTTGGGGAAGAAGATAGCTGGGACTTCACAACCCGACAGTGTCAAAGCACTGTAACTACCATGGTTGGAGAGATGTTTACGGTGCCAAAAGAGTCAAAAGCACAGATAATTATCACGGTTTTGTGCTTCCTGTAATGCATCCGTGAAGTGATGCAATTGGATACAATATGATGCTGTAGCATATGCTACGATGCAAGATGGTACGATCGAATCTACAACTGGAAAAATGTACACAAAAGCAAATAGCAGGGTTTTGGAGGCCTAGGTGCTAAAATGCTGCAAAACAGGTGCTTTTGACGTGAATCCCAGGACGACTAACTGCGGGAGGCATCAACCAAAATAGAATGTGATATATAATATAATCAAAAAAAGTACGTCGAATCAAAGAATTGATGAAATAGCACCAACAAGGAAATTACCTCGCTGAAACCAAGCAAACAAGAAAGCAAGCACGCAAGGAAGCAAGCAAGGAAGAAGCAAGGAAGGAAGCGAGGAACGAAGGAAGTGCTAAAAAGAAAAAGAAGGAAAAGAAGAAAAAGGAAAAGAAAGGAAAAGAAGAAAAAGGAAAAGAAAGGAAAGGAAGGCAAATGAATCAAGAAGGCAAGGGAAGGAACGAAAAGCCGCAAGGTATGAAGGAAGGTGAATGTACAGGCATCGCTGTACCGATTTCTGGAGTCCAATTGTGGACGGGAAGGCTTCATGTGATCCGGATGTCTTTTTCTGATCCCCCAGATTATTTGTTTTTTGATCTCTAGTCTGATCTCTATGTCAGTCTTTTTTATTCCTTTTTTATACCTTACCCGCACTGGCTGCAGCAGCAGGTTTTCGGCATGTTCCATGAATTGTAGGAACGTCTCACTTAGGAATGCTTAGCACCTTTTTTTTCATTTTTTTGCGTCTCTACCTGTCAGACAAGTTCCGTTTCCTCTACACATTTTTCATAGACTGAGAGCTAGCTTCGCAGTAGGTTGGACAGAGTGGGATGGTTCTGGGATGTTCTGGGTGTAGGAACTGAGAATTCTCCACTGTTCGGATCATGTCCTTTAAAATGTTTTTCTTGTCGCGCAGGTGCACACTCAAGAACTTAAGCGCTTGCGACAGGCACAGAACGAATTGTGACTGAAAAGTGCTGACACCACCGGTCTCTCTCTCTCTCTCTCTCTATGATGTCTTTGCATTAGATTTCCCCCCACCGTTGCGAATCAATTGGAGTTATTAGAGACTATGCAGTGTACCAGTCTACCAGCCTGTCTACAAAAGTGAGTTATGTCCTGAGACAATCTCAACCACTACCGGGATGATGATGCTGATACTAATGGTTCAACAGATTTGGAAGATCGAACGTCTACGGCCTATTTCATGTGTATTCCTGAAATTCTGTATTCCCTCCTCTCAGCCCTCTCAGCGTGAATTCATACTATGTAGACCCAAGCACTTGTTTATAATACATTGGTGAACATACGAGGATACACGGATGAGCTGTCTTAAAATTCGATATTTAGTTTATCAATGTTTGGCGTGAAGGGCTCACAAACGAATTCGGTCACCATTTGGGATTAACTCATTCGCTACCGGGTTTCTGACACCGGTCTATGGAGAAAACGGATGGACGGACGAAGAGATGGATGGATCAATCAGAGTATGGGTGGATCGATGGATGGACAGACAGACTGACGGACGGACAGATTGACATGAACCTGGGAATGAAACTTTATAAAATATAGATAGGCACGGAACTAAGTTACCTGGATATGCATACTACTTGCATACACAACCTACGACAGTGGAATGCAAATGTAGTGTTCTTTCTTGATTGTATCAAATGTGTTGTCGAAGTTAAAGCAAAACACTATACCATAATACAACATATTCCTTTCTACCCCCAATCTGGCTCACTGCAATCTGAGCCAAAGAAGAAGGGCCCGCTGGGAACCATGCATAATCAAAGGTGCCCCCTGAGAAAGTCGATCTAGTATACCTTAGGGAAGTGGACCAGTGCTGGAAAGCTTAGCATATTTCGGTACCATTGGCCTTGTGGTCAAACCTCTGCCTTTGTGCTCCATCAAGTACAACCTCATTCCTTCACTGCGCCCTTCCGTTTGTTTTTATGGGAATAGTCTACGCAGCTTTACCTTCTGCCTTCTCTTTTGTGTTGCTCAACCTTGGAACTTGATAAGACGCGGAAAGAGAGTTAAGTGGAGAATGTTTGAGGCGCTACTCTGAGCAATTTCAAGCATGCAACGCATTTGACACATTTTAAAATGTAGAGTATATATATTTAGAGTATATACAATTTGTTGCTTTGCCTTTGCTATCAGATACTTCGCACTGACTTTCGCTTTGAACACTAAAGAAAAATAATGGAAGCTCTTGTGTATGTTGCTCGATGCACAGGATGTCGAAGCTTTGCACAATCAGAAAGAGCAGCTTCGGAAGCACCTTCAGGACAGGGCACATGATGGTTGTCAGATTGTTGTCTGATGGTCGTAGAGTCTAGAGAGTGACTGTTCGCAATGGTTGCAAAGCAAGCGAGGATCAAGATAAGGAAAGACAGGCGCTCCGAAGATTTTGAAACTGTCAGGGCATGCCATGAAATGCTGTGAACATGACAGACCATGCATTCCTCCAAGAATAGTTAACAGTTAACGGATGTTAACGGGTTCAGCCTTGTGCTCTTTTGATCTTCAGAAAGCAGCGCTGTGAGGCCCCCGGTTTCTCATGTTCTTTTTTCTCCTGTTTTTTTGGTTTACTCTAGGATTTTTTTGCTTTTGGGTTTTGACTGGGTATGGCAAATGTTAGATGGAAGCAAATGCACACCACTACACTAATGCATCTTTTCACAAAGAATACATTCCGTTGGAAAAAATCTGCGGAACTTCTGATAAACCCCAACAACCAAAAAAACCTTGAGAAAAAAAAACAAAAAACATCGAGAAAACCAAAAAAAACAAAAAAAACAAAAAAACCTAGGGTTTCAGGGAAAGGTTTTGGGGGTCACTTCTCCCAAATCCCTTGGTTTTTTTGTTTTTTTGGTTTCTTTGTTTTTTTTGGTTTTCTCGAGTTTTTTGTTTTTTTTGGTTTTCTTGAGTTCTTTTTTTTGTGTTTTTTGGTTTTTTGAATTTTCAGACGATTTCCCAGAAGCGTTTTTTCGATTTGCTTCCATATGGATTGTTCATAGCAGATGTTGCGCAGACTGCACCTTTTCCACAGAACTTTGCGCACGCTGCCCCACAGCATGTTTGTCTTTTTTTTNTAAGTATCTAATGTACCAACATGTGTCATATTGTATTGACAAAAACCCGTAAGGTAAAAATTGCGATGTGAAAATTGCGAATTATAAAATGAGCTGAGCTGTCTATGAAAATATTTTGCTTTTGGCATAAATAGCTTGCCGTTCATTCAAAGTCAAGATTTGTGCTTTTTACATCCCGCTAAGAGCCGCATCAACGCTTAGACCCCTCTCATATGACGGATATCTCATTTTTTAATAGGATACTTTCAAACAAGATATAATGATGGATATGTCATTTATTCCTAGACATGAGTTCATATCTATTCATTCTTTCACTTTATTCTATATGTTTCACTTATTATTTCACTCATCTCAATTTTCAACGTTACTTCAAACAAGATTTCTCCATTTTAAAACGACGAAAGAAATGCAGGTATCTATTCAATCAATCATTATTTATAGAATATGTAATATTTATTCTTATGACACCTCATAAAATAATGTACATGCATGCATTTTTATTGACATTCAATTTGCTATTAACGCCAGATTCAAAAAAAACACAGATAGCTCAGCTCATTGTCTAAGTCACAATTTTCACATCGCAATTTTTGCCTTACGGGTTTTTGGAATCCATCGTCAATACAATTTCATTAAAGTATTTGTTGAATGAAGTCTATTTACTTACATGAAATATCTGTCGCCGATAAATGTCAATATTAGGTCTAAAAACTTTTATGTCCTGTTCATATGTACATGACATACGGGATCATGTACATATAATAGGTCGTCAAAACAGGTGTAAAAAACAACTGTTTTTATGGAAAATAGGGGGCCTCAGGACGCTGGCCTCTCTTGATCTTGTCCGGTACTATGCTGCAGCTGATGCAGCACTTGCTATTCGCTGAAGACAGTTGACACTTCCTGGGCAGATTCACGAATCGCATTTGCTTAAAGCATGTGGTTTGCAGTTGTGCAGTGTAATCCTAATTTGCTGGTCTGCAAGCACAATTTCTGCATTAATCCCATTGTATCCAATCATATGCGCACTTTGTACCTATTTATTTGTGGCTAAGTGGATTTCTATCTAATAGTTTTTGGTTTGCATTCCTACATTATGTTAATGTTGCTGGATATTACTAGCACGCATGTCAAATACTAAGATGCCTTTGCGTCAGCAGCACAGCAAGTGTTGGCAGCAAACTTTTACCATATTATGCATTGAACGTATTAGTACTGCAGGAATTTTCAAAAACAATACTGGGGTGGTAAGAGGTCTTAACCCCACCTTGCAGCTGTAGCAATCATCCTCACAATGAGTCGTCCTCCTTATTTGTGTCCCCATCTCCGCGGTCAAGTCACTGTCATCAAACAATAAAGCAACGACATGACGCCGTAAATTGAAGGGGTGAAATGACCAAAGCAAGCCTCCCAGACATAGGTCTGAAGTCGGAGGGTTGATTTGCAAAACGCTCTTCCCAATAAGGAGCAGCAGCATGCACATTCAAATCCACATGCAACTGCATCTAATGAAAAGCTCAACGAGAAGGTCCAAGAGTGACTTGACAAGAATGCTATTGACACTGGAGAGTGAAAGTTTAGCCCGGGCAAGTCTGGGAAACGAGATCCTACAAACCATTGTCCCGCTTTCCCGCACCTTTGTGTGCAAGTTGCATTGCCAAATCGTGGTATAGTACAGTATAATTCAATATAATTCATACACTATACTGTACATGCATAGGTGCCGTTCAGAATTCTCGTCTCAAAGGTTGTAACCGGTTGGAACAGTTGGAATTGAAGAGTTGATTTCACATCTTCGGTATGAGGTGGGCCGCAACTACATGACGCACGTCACAAGCTAGGCGCTAGCATAGCGCTAGCGTCGCTGTAGAACAACATAGAACAACTGTAATATATAGTAATATACAGCCAAATTCAGCCAAGAAGGGGGAAAATACAGTAGGAATGTTGCGCAAGCACCGCGCTAGCTTCGCAGCTGAAATGGAGCTGGAGAGCCACCTGCCTCGATAAGCGCCAACGCGGCACCTCCAAGCGCCAGCGAACCTAGCCGGGCATGACAGCACTGTCAGGTCATCGGCGACACAAGTTAAGGTCCTGGGCAGCGCGCATGCCACATAAGTGCTGTCTCGATTTTGATGATTTAGAGGTATGATAGGCACACGTGAAGATTGTGAGGCCGGCCGTGGTAAAAGGGCCGAGTTCAGGAAAAACATTTTGATCTGCACCCACACGCCACTGCAATATGCAGTGGTCTGACCCAGAACAGATGTCCGCATGATCTGCACCCACATATACATACTGATTACTGTACGTTATACATACATTCTGCTTGTGTATGTCGTTTGATGTCGTTGTTCTTTTTTCAAGACCAGCAGCACAAATAGCAGGAAGTGTGGCATTGAATTCAATCAATTGCAAACAAAACTCTAGGAGTCTTTTCACTAAGAGATGTCAGCAGCAGCACTCCCAAGCATGTTTGTTTGCGCGGTCACCTTCCCGAGTCTGCACATCACGTTTGCAAGCAGTCATGCTGGCTCCAGCCGCGTTGGTTCATGACAATGGCGTGAAATGTTGCATGATAAAAGGGTCAAACATGCGTCCAAACTGATCCGAACGCCACCTTCACTTGCGGGATATGGCGGCCTTGTGATGTATTTGGATTGCAAAGAGTTGCCGAGGAGTTGCAGGACAACTTCTTGTACGTGAAAGGCCAGCTGGACAAGGTGTCGTTGGGGTACGAGGGTAGCATTCAGAACTGTACAAAGATGCCCTAGCTGGAATCGAAACCTTCAACCGGAGCACCAAGATGTTGCAGTATTTTTATAGTATTTTGCCAGGTTCAGGTGAAGCAAGCGGAGGCAGCAGAGAATGGTTCCTCGGATGGCCGCAAGGCAGCATTGTTTTTCATGTGGAAGGGCTTACATGGTTGTTTTGATGGACGCTTTTCAAGAACTGCAATCGGACACAACCAGCTTGAACCCATGCAATACGGTCGTTTGATTTGCAGTGACTGTTTCTGTTGCAGGAACTGCAGAGGCACAAGCAAACCCTGCAAACTGTGACGGATGAGAGGCTGGACGAAAGTGATTTGAGCCACCGTCAAAACACGCCACGAGAAAACGATAGGAAACGCTTATGTGGCAGACAATTATTGAAACAACGCAAAAGAAACTGTGTGTAGCGACGGGACCCGCCCAAAAGCGACACCCCCACCTGAACTTAAGTGTTAACTTGAGAATCACTTGGGTTCTTGTTTGGATCGTTTTGTATTCATTTGCAGCATAGTCGTAGTCAGTAGTAGTAGTAGTAGTAGTAGTAGTAGTAGTAGTAGTAGTAGTAGTAGTAGTAGTAGTAGTAGTAGTAGTAGGTAGTAGTAGTAGTAGTAGTAGTAGTAGTAGTAGTAGTAGTAGTAGTAGTAGTAGTAGTAGTAGTGGTGGTGGTGGTGGTGGTGGTGGAAACAGCAGCAGCAGCAGTAGTAGGTCTAGCAGTAGCAGGATTAGTGTGGTAGTCATGTTTTGCCACTGCCACTGCTAGTATTTCTGCCTTTGGTGCTGCTACCAATACTAAAGCTACTGCTACTCGGAGCACCACTACGAACAGTCCTTGGAAGAAATGGCAGTCCCCCAAAGTTCAACAACTATTTAGCTTTCTTCAGCCTCTTTTTTCAGCAGAATGCACTAAAACGGATTTGTTCCCCAACCTCTCCAAAAGACATCGAATGAAAGCAGATCAAAAGAGTTCTTTGATCTTCAAAGGAAGTTCTTTCTGAATATTTCTCAATCTTCATAGTTTCCGAAGACAATATCAACAATATGGCAAAACTAGATAGTTCTTGGGGCCTTGTTCACGTTGACTTGTTTGGCATTTTCTCCAACGGAGACAATTTCAACGAACCATACCAAAGAATGATTGTGGCTAATTAGAGTCTAGAATCTAGAATGCAGTCAGTAGGGTTCTTTTGATATATTGCAATAGATCGCACACTCTTGCCCCACAGGCACCTTTAGAGGTTCCTATCGGGCCGAAAACTCTCCTGAACCCATTTGTGCGTACGTATAGTTATATAAATATATCTTTTATCCTTGTACTTATATATATATAAGATTATATGTAGTATGTAATTGTATTATATGTATGTTTATACAGTATACATACACTAGGTATTGCAATAAACTGCAGCACTGTATGTCCAGTGAACGCATATTTTTGCAGAAACCGGCTGGCCAATCGACTGGAGAGCACGCTGAATATACTCGAGAAGGACTGGTTTGGCATGAGGCCTCGCTTGGATGAAGTGTATTGAGTCAAAACGTGTGAGGAGAAAGCATATCATGAGCAGTCCGTGGAGCGGGTCACTTCTGTTCTTGGCCCAGCAACCAGTTGATCTTGTCTACCTGTCTATGCTAAACCTTCAGTGCATTTCAGGATGTGGGCCTTGGATTTCCATGCTTTCCTTTTCCCACCACTGGCATGGTCAATGCTAAAGACGATCCGCAGAATGTTCTTCAGCACATGATTTGTACCCCGTCATTGTCATACACATGAGTTTCATGATTTCACGCAGACTATTTTTACTCTCCTTCTGACTTTTCGGTGCAAAAGTGCTTGGTGTCATTCTAACCATTGCGTGAGCACTTCGTTTCTGATTCATCTAAAATTACAATATAAGATGATAGTAGTATGTTCTGATATTGTTTCCTCATCTGGAGTTGAAGTCACGTTCACGATCAGCAATGCATTTTCACATTTCTCGTATTCCCCTCATCATTGTCTTCATCTTTTGACTTTGAGTGACTGGAGATGATGTGCACAGAACAGAATGCCTCTGTGAGGGCAAACAATTGTACAAGATCATGCAGCAAAAAAACCCTTGCTCGTCTTGAATCTTTCACATTCTTTCACCAGTTTCCAACCGGTAGGGCTGGGAAAATCCGCAAGATTCAGCTTTTGATGCTTGCATGCATCCTGCGTGCTTTTCTCAGAATGAAGTTGCTCCGAGGCCAACTCCAAATTGATGGAGGCAAGAGGCTTAGATACACGTATGACTCGCACGTCTCAAGAAGCTACCAAAGTAGAGTACCAAGTAAATATATTTCTTATTGCATCTTATTGCTGTATTTCTCTTTTGTCTCTTCCGTTCCAGGAGAAAGACCGGATTGCGAAGGAAGTGGAGCGACTTTCCAAGTTGTGCCCACTTTCTGACACCCTCGATGCTCCCTGTTGCCATCTCGCATCCACAGACTACAGTGGTTGCAGTGTAGATGGTTCCTCCTGGGGTGCCTCAAAGCCAGGTACACCGAATCTGCGAATCAGTTGCAATCAGGTGAGACCAATGGATCTGTGTTCAGGCAGGGTGACGTTGATTTGTTTGGCAGTATATTTCAATGTAACTTTCATGCAGGTCGTACAACAGAGAAGCAACTCCCCCTGGTTTGACACTCTGCGGGAGGTCTGATTCCGAAGCCAATCCAGTTGATCCAGCCTGCCCGCCACATTCAATACACAGACATTTTGAAGATTTTTGAAGAAATCTTTCATAGTGCCGTTTCATGGCTGGGAAAATTCAATAATCCAGAAGAGAGGGAGGCCACTTTGTACCTAGAATCAATTCTGAAACCAGGGAGACCCAGTGCCTGCAACTGTTTGTAAACTGAACCTCTACCTGAGCCTTGAGCTCCTTCTGAGCTGGCTTTCATCACGTTATTGTACAAGATTGTACGAGTAGCCAGCAGTACTGTAGTAAGCTGTGAGTCTGGTTACCATGCCACGTTTTGACATGATGCACATATCATATCATATCATCATCGTCGTCGTCGTCGTCGTCGTCGTCGTCGTCGTCGTCGTCGTCGTCGTCGTCGTCGTCGTCGTCGTCGTCGTCGTCGTCGTCGTC
>DF241429.1:1506-49006 GCA_000507305.1 Breviolum minutum Mf 1.05b.01
AGCAACAGCATAGCAACAGCAACAGCAACAACAACAACAACAACAACAACAGCAACAGCAACAGCAACAGCAACAGCAACAGCAACAGCATAGCAACAGCAACAGCAACAGCAACAACAACAACAACAACAAAAACAGAGCTTGGGGGAACTGAAAAACCCTCGTAAGGTCATCACATGGACTGAGACAAAGAAATCCGGTTGCAAAGGATGCTGCGTCCACTGTCCCCCCTACCGGGCAGCCGTGCATAGTATGGATACCAGGCCATAATGCGAACGACCTGGACGATGCGGCAAAATCCAGTTGAATCGCATCGTCGAAACATATCTTAATGCCCTCAGGCATAGGAGTAACAAGTGTCTCCAACTCTTGTTGTACAAGGACTTCACTTATCCTCTTCAATCGCTGTTTCAACTTCCCTATCACCTGTAGCCTTGCTGGGGTCCCCAGCAAAAGCGCTAGCCATATCCTCTTCCACTTGGGCCTGGAAGGAGCTACAGAGTCCGGCCAAGTACTTTTTTCTTTCAAAGGTGATATCAGCAGCCTGAAGTTTGCATTTTCAACGCGAATTTGCCAAGGGGATCACAGGAAACGTTGTTCCTGTGACATCCTGTGACCATGATCATATCTATCAGCCAAGCTGTGAATACCCCTTCGTCCCGCAACAAAAAAAACTTGATTGACTTCGTGCAACTTCTTGAGGCAAAAAAAAACGAAGGGGTCTTTTCTCACCTGTTGGCTGAACACAATTTGCAACGCCACCGGGGCAAAACCTCCGGCACCACGCGTGCCAAGGCGTGGCCAGCGACGGAACGATGCCGAGCAAAGGGCCGTGGTTCTGGTGATCGCCACCTTGGGCCAATTGGCCCAACATGGCGATCACCAGAACCATGGCAGATGCGTTGGCTCATTCCCAATGTCAACTGTAGGCGGTGAATACAAAAACCACATCCGAGTAGAAGTCAAAGCGTTCCATACACATAATGTCTACCACGTAAAACTTGATCTTGACAAGTGCCTCGAAGCCGCAGTACAGCGGCTTTGAAGTTCTTGTTGGTGATGTTTCCATGGTTGTTGCGAAGTTCGTCGATTTGGTTGGAAAATTCCAAAGACAATGACGTCAGCACCACCTGAGTGGCCACCACAAAGTGGTGAACTTGGTAAATGGTGGAAGTCTGGAATGGAAGAACTTCTTCCATTCCAGAATTCCACCATTTACAAAGTTCACCACTTTTTCTGCCAAGGCATGAGATCCACGAGATGTGGACGTGAAGGCAGAATCATGAAGACGTGTGAAGCCATGTGGATTTGGTGGAACTTGGATTGGACCTGCGAGTCCATCAATGCCTTTGCTGCCGAAGCATTGAAACAAACAGCAATGCTGTTTCTCTCAATGTTTCCGAGTGTATCATCCCTTCGCTCAAACCCTTGGAAGCTGCTTGCTGCGGATTGGACTTGGCTATGTCTTGTAAGGAAGTCAAATGCACTTCCTTCTCCTTGGCAGCAGCAATTTGGCCAGTGGTATTGGCATCTGACAGCCGCCTTTTGCGGCCACACTTTCATCCTCCAGCACTTTCTGAAATCGGCTCATCATTTTGCCCGCATCTGGGCAAGTCAAGGTGATATTCAGCTGCCCAAGGGGCTATGCAGCATCTGGCAACCAGAAGATTTTGGTCAGTTGGAACTCGCAACCATCAACGAAGCACCAACGCTGCTGTGCTCCCACCGACCCTACCATCTTTGCCTCTCCAATCCAGCTTTCTGGTTGCCCTGATGTCCAAATCTTGAATGCCAACGACACATCCAGGTCACCGGCCAGATCCATGCCTTAAAGCCATAGAGAATGAAATCAGCGATTCAGATCAAGGAGCTCCTTCATGTGCATCGCTGATTTCATTCTCTATGGCTTTAAGGCATGGATCTGGCCGGGGAAAAAGGCCACAAATCACACACCACATCATAGCCATCATTGCCATGGTCTCATTTCTTCCCTGATCTCGGTCAAAGTTCAGCCGTGAAAAACATTGGAGGCCAAAGTCTTGAGCCAAGTCTGTCTGACACTCATCTGTATCCACACCCTTGACTACAGTAGTTTATACACCGTATCGTAGGCGTTGCCGCCAAAAAAATCCCTACCGCCCCCACCTTTTTGATGCTTAGAGACTGACGAGCTACGCACAAAGCTGCGTAATGTCAGTGAAAATGAGCCGGGGTGTGGTTGCCCCTTTAAGGCAATTGTGGACCAAGTGGCATCAGCTCAACTTGGAACCCCTGCTGAGAGAGTGAGGCACTAAGCGCATGTCGCAGCTATGTTCCATTCTAGATGAAAGACTCGTTTGGAACTTTTTGGTTGCCCCATATATTATATATACAATATACTATACGTATCAATCTAAGTTTTGAGTATATGTGTGCCATAATACCTGTATAGAGTAACTATAGACACTATAGGTACATGTATCAGGAATCAAAGATCCTGAATCATCATCATATTTAATCTACATTCTATGATGTATGTAAACTTGCAAACTGTAGGCCACAAGCCCCAACACTGTATCCACCAGTGTGCTACACGTTTGCATCAGCCACCAGCATGTGTCCCATAATCCGGTGGCGAAGGTGGCATTTTCTCCACCTGGCAGAGGACACAGGCTGAGAAACAGCAACTTGCATCAAGAAGTCTCACAGCTGGGTTAACTCAACAAAGTCATATGAATTCATAGAAATTCCATCCTTCGCCGAAGGGAGCTGCAGCCGCACCTTCCTCCAAGAAAATGGCATTACACCCATGGCCAATGGGGCGATGCCCAGAGCCAGGCCAGCTGAAGCTGCTAGTGCAGTGGCAGCATTGGCCTCCAAGTACTGGTACCACTGAATTACCCGGTATAGGACCTTAGCTTCTTCGGTGATACAGAAATTCCATGAAATTCCGACATTTGCAAAACAGGCGGTCCAGGTGGAAATAGGAGATTGTGACCGTCCCGGTAGGTCCTAACAGCAATTGATCAAAGGATGTCAAAGCCTTTTTTTAATTCTAGCCAAGCGACCAACAAACTTTGGACGCCTCGGCTTGGCTAAAGTGAGAAGCTTGTCACTCTTTGAGTCTCGGCAATGGTATTATTTTGGAAGTCTTTCACGGCTGCTTGAACCCAGCGTCGGAAGTGGAACTTCATTATTTCCACTCGCGTTGAGAGAGTTCCAGTATTGAGAGTTGAACCTGCAGTTCCAAGCATCTACAGAAACAAATCTCCACATTTCACAACTTTTGCAACATCGCTGCAGTGGAAGCCTGCAGCTGCACACTCTGCTAGAATCGCCACTCGATTCACAGCTGTGCCAAGAGCAAAATTTGCTGAACGGATCATGTTCAAACTGCGGCCCACAAAGATCAACCTTAGCCGTGCTGTTTTTCCCACATCACTGATAATATGTATTCAAAAGGATGCAGAACAGGTGGCTTTCAGGTGGCTCGTTCAGCACTCAACAATTCATTCCGTCGCCATGAAGCTCGCGTGGAAACGCGCTTGTGTCACCCAAGATTTTCTTGGCTCGCGCCTTCAGCTCGGCCTGTGCCTGGAAGAATCAGGTCATGACACCCATAGCTTTCAAATAGGCATTTGGAACCCGGAAATACTAAGAAACATTGAGATTTGAGACTTGAATGGGTCAGATTGTCACGTGCATCAAGTTGCATCAGCTCTCTCTCTTTTCAATGGGGGGTGCTCATTTTGTCTACCTTTCCCATCCATCCTACCAGTCTCCGCCTGTGCCAGTTGCCTTGGTGTCATCATCTTCTTGGTGGCTGTCACCTCAGCATGATGACCCTGACCCAAACATCCCCCCATCTAGACCTCTCCAGGCTCCTCTCTTGCCAAGACTCCACATCCGGAGCACTGTTGCTTCCACCATAGAGCTTTGCCAAATTTGCGAGTCGACCAACTCCACCAAGGCGCACACGTCGGAACTGTGTCAAAGATGCAAAGAGCTCCGCAGCATCCTGTGGGAACAACCACTTTGCGAGCTCTGAGGTCTTGATATGGGTGTTTCCAAAAATAGAGGTACCCCAAAATGGATGGTTTTTAATGGAAAACCCTATTGAAATGGATGATTTGGGGGTACCACTATTTTCGTAAACAACATGATATGTCCAGTCAATCTAAGTGCAAGCATCTTGCCTGATCCACAATACCCCACTGACGGCAAATGCTCACAGTCTTCTCACTGTCGCCCAGAGCAGCGGAGACCCAAAAGTCCGCATATTCACGACCTTCCAAAGAACTCTGCAGTATCTTCCCTACTGAACCATGGGCTACAGTACTTCAACTTAATTGTCGTCAGAATCCTGGGAATGAGTAAGGCACATGCATCGTGCCTTGAGACACTAATCCAACTAGATGACGACATAATGACACCATTTGTTTTGATTTGTTTCCCATCACTGCATGCATGGGACGCAGTTTTGGATTCAATTCGCAGTAGAGGCCATGATCCAAGAGCACCAACTGCCACCTGGCCAACCAGCTTATCAAGTCTCATACTGATATCTGATATCTGATGATATCTGAACATTCTTCAACATGTCAGCATTTGTGCCACTTCGGGTTTTCAAACATCGCTGTCCCGTTTTCATACCTCAGCTATAGGACTGTCCTGCCTCTGTGGTGATCCTGGTGGACTCTCCCGCACCAGCAGGTTGCCAGGATGGGGATCACAATGAACATGCCCAGTGCTGAAGATCTGATGCCCAAAGACCTGACTTGTTAGGTCTTTCAGTTGGTTATTCGGTTATTCCATGGTTATTCCATAAACCACCCAGGGTTGCACTGGTCATGGATACTCATTTGATTCTGGTTGCATGGCCCCGCTTCGGTGATAGCACCTTCCCGCCTGGGTCGCAGTGCGCATGATATCTGATGGTTTCAGGTTGGCCTTCCGCAATGCTGCTGCATCACTGGCTGGGCCCAAAGCATCAATCCACTCCATGACAAGAAGTCGATGTCCAGACACTTTCCTGGCAAGATGTAAAATGAAACTTCAACCTTCAAGGTCTAACCTTCGATACATTTTGAGGGTATGACAGATGACGGGTCATATGGATCACCAACCAAGGACAGTCATTCATGTAACATGTACTCCAAGGCGCTCTTCCACTTTGGGCACCATCACCTTTCCCTTCAAGTGGCGACAAGCGTCCTTAGTGTCCACAAATGGGAAATTCGGCGTAAATAACCCGATGGACCCGATGGAACAAAAAAGTGTGATGGTAGAGGTGTCTTTGAAATGTTTGCCTTCCTGAAGTTTCAGGCCACACTGAGTGCAAAAGGAAGCATCCAGCTCTTCTTGCGCGCGCTTGGCATGGACTGCTTCCACACGAAAGTCTAACTCGTCTGCCAACTGCTGCCTGGTGTAGTCATAGGTCCAAACCTTTCAACTCAAGCCAGTGCTAGGTGCTGCCAAGACCATTGCGCACGCATCTGCCTGTGTGATCCTATGTGTAGATTTACATTTCCACAAGCGCATAGTTTACACACAAAGATAGTACCTGCAGCACACGACTACAACTACATACTAATCGATCTGAACATCTCTTCCATCCTTTGACTTGGGGCCGGAAGCCAACATCAAACTTCTCTTCTGGGCATCGGGCCATTGGAAGGTCAAAGGCACGCTCTATTACCAGCAACATGATCTTGTACAGGAACAGGTCCCAGCCATTCTGTGCTTTGATGTTTGGTTTCCTTAGGTATTTTCAATTGTCATGACATAAAGATAGAGCATAAACGAAGAGGAAACCACTGGCTCTGACAGAAGACTGGCAGGCAAAAAACCAATCGCGTTTGAGTATCTGTACTTTCACAGCCACTCGTGCACTCTGGCCATTAGCTGCATATTCTGCCCGGAGGGTGGCACGATGAACTTGGGCTATGCCTGAGAAAAACGATGAGAAGCAGCCAGATCCAGGCCTTGCCTAGAACAAGTGGTTTCCACAGACTAATCAACACGTTCCATGTCATTTCATCACACATCCATGTTCAGGATTCCGTTTTAATATGTCTCAGAGCGCTTCAGCCGAGGCTACTTGCTGATGCAATGGGATCCTCTTGAAAGTCGCTAAAGACGTCCTATCAAGGCGTCCATTGACATGAATCGAAACGGGCAAACTCTTGAGTTTGAGAGGAACTCGCCAAAGCGTGGTTGTGAAGAAGCAAACTGGAAATGGTCCTCGAGTTTCTGACCTAGCTCTCCTTCTACCACACTTCGAACCTGCATTGTGATGGAAAACCAAGTTAAGTGATCTGGATAAGAGATGACAACATGATGAAACAATTCAAACCATCGGAACTGCTTCCCTGAAACGCAGCAGCAATGAGGATTCTCCGCAAATAATTTTCCTCTTGAGACTCGTGCCTAGGCAAATGTTTACCATGTTGAAAACACATCTTCAAACCAAACAAGTAGCTACAGTACTAAATGGCCATTCTCACATTGCGCAGGCATCTTCGCCGAAAGAAACTGCCGGAGTTGTTCCCAATCCAACCTCTGGAAAGTCGAAGGTCGCAGCTTGATCATGTAAGGTGCGAAGCTCTGCTTTGTATTCTTCAGGTAAGATGATGTCCTCAGCTCGATACCGGGCTGCCCGGTATCACCTAAGGTCTGACTGTCCATTTGTTTTCACTTCAGTGGGATGATTCTCTAAAATGTCCACCTGACCAGAATAAGAACAAAAATCACCAATGCCAATGCCTTTAAGTTTCCATGGTCGACATCGCCTGGCCAAATTTCACATACAAGCCCTCATTGCGCCGAAGACAATCAACGACCCGTTTGGCCACGCGGCCATGCACCACATCAGAGGTTTCAGGTGTCCAGCAGACCTTGTACTGCCACAAAAGGTAGATGCCTGCTTTCACAGTCCGTGTCGAACGCTGCAAAACCCGATGCCAGTAAAGTTCCTTAGCACAAGTTTTTAAGCATTCCAGAATGCTTCCAACAAACGATTTTTCTTTGCTGAGCGGGTCTTATGAACTTTTTGATCCAGCATCGGCTTGGGCTTTCTGCTCAGCCTTCCAGCCCAGACACATCAGCGGCCCAAGTGGCTCCACCCACGCCCACCAGGACAGGCAGCCCACGCAAAAGCCGTGATCGAGATAATGCCATAGGTTTCAAACAGCTCTATGGCAGGAGACACGTTTCGGGAAACATATATATGTTCCAATATTCTTAACAATAGTCTGACAAGAAACGATTAGTCATTGTGGGGTCATGCTCTCCTTGCTTTCTTTACAAGTCTGAAACTGATGATCACTCCTTTTTGTGCGTTGTGCTCAAGCTTTAATGTGCTCTCCAACCATGGCACTCTGGCCAATGGGCTGAGTCTTAAGGGGTCACAGTATAAACTTATAATTTATGATCATGACTTGTAAGGACATGTTCATTCCCTTCGGCGAATCTGAACAGCTCTGCAAAATCATTCCTTGCATCTTCTGAAAAGCTGCGGTTGCATTCCAACCCAATAACGCATCATTGTTCTAACGGTCAATGAAGCATCAGAATTGCAAGGCTCTCAATTTGTATATATAAGATTATATAAGTCGAAATTGATGCTCTTACGAAGGTTTTGTAGAGTGCACAAGTCTCTTGGTATTTTGTATTCCGAAATGTCAACAGGGATCCGAATTTTTTCACCAACACCTTCAGGACATCTGATCCTTGGAGCAGCTGACAAACCCAGGCCTTGCTGCCCACCAGCTTAGCATAGGACTGACAGAAACCACTCAGGGTGAAGAACCTGCGGCGGTTGGGTTCACATCAACTGTGGGGAATAACTGCTGGTGCATTCGTAGCATCCAAGGCTGTTTCCATATTGAAACATGACTGGTTTCAAGTGAAACATGACTATACATGATATATGGATACTATGATATCATGAGTTAAGAAATTGAAACCAGTCATGGTTCGATTGAGCCACTGCTCTCACTCCAGGGATTCCCCACAATGGAGCCGCCAAAATGCCCCAACTGGAAATGGTAGACAGGATGGTGCCCTGACATTGCTCTGGGGCTTCCAGAAAAACAACACCAAGCACATGATTGAAAAAAGAAAATTGAAGATGACGAAGATGTCCAAGCTGCAACTTCTACTAGCTTTCCATTCGCATTTGGAAAGTTCCCTTTCTATCTGCTATCCCTAGATCCTTCGGTTTTCGCCACCCCAGGATTAAGATGGGAGCCTTACGACCTCGGCAGCATGTGGAAAGCACTCAGTGGCAATGTGGAAAGATGGGTTCCAAAGACCAGCAGTTAGAAATGCAAGGTTCCATCCAAAGCATGACAGGATGAACTGAGTTGGAAATTCACATCAAATGAAATAGATACGTTGAGCATAGGCACAAGGATTCACTTTTTTGTGCCTGTTGTGTGGCACAGTTTTCATGCAGTCGAAGCTATGCTACGCCAAGCGGGTGCACGCGCGCAGGTTGTTGACATGAGATCTATATTGATTACGAGAAACTGACAAACGTTTGGCAAGGTGGAATCATGAATGGGCAACTCCAGATTTGCTTCCCATGTCACGTCAGCAACCCCCAAAAAAACAATGGAACGAGCGCTCTGAACCGTGGAAATTGTGCAACAAGGGCCAGTGGCCCAGACCGAGAACAGACTAAATCATTAAAAACAAAAGAAGTGACTTCGAAGACATCAACAATCGCACTAGAATCAGATAGCAATTTTCAATTTAAATTTCGGAATTTTGAGAGAAACTAACTGTCATGATGCCTGTTGGCTTCAAAAATGGTCCACATCTGCCTCGGCCGAAATTGCTTTACAGGTTCGGCTCGTCTACGGTGCCCAGGACAAAGCCACATGAAAGCTTTCTGGTATCCTCGTGGTAAAGGCGCAGTTCATGCTTTGCTGACATTTTGCAGTATGCAAAAAATATATCTATGTACTGGGAAATGTACTGGGAACCTCAACGATGGCTTCCGTGCTGCCTCGTCCTTGTGGGGCTCATCTGTGGCTCTATGCTAAACTATGGAGGCTCTTTGGACGGTCGTGCCACCAGAACTTACAGGAACCAAACTGGAAAGCAAAATCATGACAATTTTGCATCAGAATTTCATGGTTTCCTTTTGTTGTCCAACATGACCATCCAAAAGAGCCGCAGTCTTCCCTTCAAAGGTTCTCTGTGAATCGAATCGTATTTTGGTAGAACCCGGAAACTGGGAAGGCATGTTTCAGCCATGTGGATGATCCTGGAAACAGTGCATCCCCTCCGCTTTAAAAGGAGAAGGTGCACAGGAAGTTCATCCATCTGTGCAGTCTTCAAATCCGCCATGGAGATGCGGGCAAGGCATATTTTGCCATCATCATTGCTGACAGCAAAGCGAACTACTGGCAATCTGCCATTTGCCAGGGAACAATAAGCAGCTGGTGTCTCGTCTTCCGTTTCATGCTTAGGTTTTGTCTCCAGCCTTTCAGAACCACACATCAGAAAGCAAGATCACTTCAGAGTTTGTTAAGTACATGCACATGTTTGACTCATGTTTGTACATCTATGGTTCCTTCCGGTCTGTAGCCATCCTTTTCGAAGTGTTGACCTACAGTCCCACACACAGCCAAGGTCTTAGGAACTAACAAGACCTTGGGGAGTTGTGTGACTGCCCTTCTCCAACAAAAAAAAGCAACTCCTATGTTTGTTCGATTGGCCAGCTGCTAGCAGAGACCGTCCTTGAAGCAATGAACTATTTCTTGGAGAAGCCTGTCAATTCAAACAACTATGTAGGGAGATCGAACAAGAGAGATTCTCCGTTCAGATCCTCCTGAGATATTTCATAAAGATGAACTGGGGCATATCTTCCAGCCCTTTGCAACAACACGACCATCAGAGACCCACATGATATCAGTGTAGGGAATGATTCCCTGAGGACTGTGGTTTCCAGAGAAGGAGTCACAGTTCATAAGCATCTGATCCTCCGAGGAATGCGGAACGCTTACAGTAGCGGACTCAAGGAACCAACGCGAAACAGCTCACCCAAGGGGCAAAAAGGGGAAAAGCGAAACAGCAAGCGTGCAAACGACAAAGGATCTTCTTTTGCTTTTCTTCAAAGTTCCTATGAATTGCAGCCAAGGGTCAAAGCCAGGTTCAGTGCGAAACTCTTCTACATGTATAGGCACTGCGGAAGAGGAGTTCACTGAAATGGCACAGTAGCTGTCCACCGAGTAGTTTGAAGGGTATCCAGGGCTTGCAATGCATCCCTTCCCATCAATCTTGCAGAGACCCTGCGTGACCATCCACATCTGCCCGTGAAAGTCGATCTTTGGCAACTCTTCACCTGGAATCAGCTTGAAACATGGTTGAAGAACATGTTCCTGAGAATCTCTAAAAATATTCCAATGGGCATGATTGGGAATGTCGTGCACAAAAATGTTTGCAGCCAGTGGCTGGAGGCCATGGTGCTGTGGATCCAATCCAAGGCCAGGGAGACACGCGCATAGACGCCAGGAAAGCGGGAAGCACAACCCAGGCCCCACGAAGTGACTCCACGAACCACGAAGGAGCCGTTTTCTTCACAGACCATGGGCCCACCACTATCCCCATGACATGCATCAGTGATACCGGACTCAGAAAACCCAGAAGCACAAAGCATCGAATTGGTGATGCTACTGTTGTGCTCTGCATATTTCTGGGCACAAAGTTCATGTTGGAGAGTGGTGACTGAAGCTTCCTGCAAGATGTTGGGTCGAGGCCCAGTTGCTGCTGTTCCCCAGCCAGTTATGCTACACCCCTGGCCAGGTGAGTCTTCACCAGACGGCAAGCATGCCAGACCGATGCATTCGTTGATTGGCATTGGCTTGTCGAGTTCCAACAAGGCAAAGTCGTAATCTGATGGTGCCTCACTGCAATACCTAGAGTCGAGTCAACACAAATGTGTTTACTGTTTACATCAATCAGATCAAGTGTCGATTTTCCCCTTTCCCTGCAGAATGTGGTGAATTCTGAACGGAAAATCCTGCCTTGGGTGTGTAATGATCCTCGAGACATTCCGCTGCGAAGTGCTTTCTGGGACTTTCAGCGCGTGGTTCCACTCGCCCGCGACAACACGGACAAAGCCTCTGTCGCATTTGCCTTAGCTGCAACGCTTCATCTTTTCTAAATGTTTCCACCATCAAACCAACCATACCTCAACTCTTCACAACTTGAAGGAGCAAGTATATTCAACAGCTACCCTTGCTATTTCTTGCTTGTGATTTTAAAAGCTGAAGCAGGACACTGTAAGAGCCCACGCAATGGGCTGCTGTAAGCACCCACCTTTCATCGATAAGGGTACCACCACAGAAGTGCGCTTCCTCATGCATCACAGATGTTTGCAAGCAATAAACAGCCACACGTGCTAATGTACTTATCGATTATCGAGACACCAATCCATACGACCACTGGCCAGTGATATCCTTCCTTTCCCATTCATCCTGTGTGAAAACAACTTGGGGCCAAAGCAAACAAAACAGGCAAAAGGGATACTGTAGATAATTTTTCTTCAAATAGGAAGAGTCTGTACTATTCCTTCTGGTGTCATGCAAGCTCACCTGCCATCGCCAGGTGCATTTGTCAGCACTTCTGCCATGCCTCAATTCAGCTGGCCAACGTTACCAGAATCACTAGCAGGGATGCTGACGTTGCAACTAGCGAAGCAAACGGTTTGAAGAAATCCTTGATATTTGGAGCACTTGCTACTTATGTGACCTTCCTTGGAGATGACTGTACTTAAAATATATAGAAGTACAGCAACTTCAGCCTTCAGCTCTACCAGAGCATCCATCAAAAGAGCCCTGAATTTCCCCTCGGAATGACACCAAGCAAATTCCCAACAGTTCCTCTGAAATGCTGGGCCAAAGCACATGATACGATTTTGGAATCCTCGGTCAAAAGGGGGTCCCCCAGGTCCATTGCTTGTTGTGGTGAGGAGATATGAGAAGTCTTGAAACTTGAATATGCACTTGATTTCCTGGATGTTGAGCGTAGTCGAATTCTTAAATACATGCTATAAATATTTCTTTAGACTCGAATCTTCAGAATAGGCAAATGATGGAACATGCTCAGTAGATACACACTGCCAGGGATCCTGGTCCTCCACCGAGAACTCCGCACTTCTGCAAGTCCCTATGTGCACTTGACTCACTTCCCCGCAGGTTTGGCTCCGCCCAAGCTAAGCCTCAACATGGGCCCGCGCCGTAGATTGATCATCAATTTCTCTGTGCTTTGTTTCTGCTTATTAGGATTTATTAGGTATTGCATTTCCAATGGCATGCCTCCAGCTTGGCAAAGATCACATTCTTTCGATTGAACCAAGCAGCTGAGCCCAACTGCCAACCACCATGGGCACCACATCATCTTTGGCAGCTCCCAAGGTTGAGACATGGCCATTCAGTCGAATGTGTGAATAGTACTTTTGTGCCTAGTGATGATTCTTCTCTCCTCATCAAGGTCTACTTCAAAAGAAGATGTGCTCATGGACTTACACCATGAAGAATGGACTCACACCCCACTGCAAAGGCGCTGCGTCTGACGATTTGAGCCAGGAAACCGCCGAACGGGTCACTCAAGTGAGGTTCAAGGTTCATTCTCCCCATAGTGTAGCGAGCCGCCACCACTCAACATTCCAAATCACTCAATTTTGCACCTTTCAGGTAAATTGAGGCAGCTTGAGACCCAGACTTTGGGCCTCGTGTATGGTCCAGGGGTAGAAGTTGTAGAGTAGCACCATGAAGGCCCTCAATCCAATGGGTGAAGACAAGACTCATCGCCAAACGACCCTCTTCCCATCATCTTCAGACGTTCTGACTCTTTCTAATCGCCAAGCGGCAAAACAAATCGAAGGCTATCAAGGGCTGGGAAATGATAGACTTCACTGACCTCCAAAAGAGACATAATCAAAACTGAAGAATCAGGAACAGCTCATACCAAAAGAATGTGTCAACTGGATCAAAATTGAAAAAACCCTCTCCAGCCTTTTGAAAGTCCCTAGGGCTTTGCAAGCTTGTAGACACCTTCCAGGGAAAGGAATGATAGTTAGATTGATCCCCCGAACTGCAAGGACCTCATGTCATCGAGTTTGGCCTCTACATATGCTGCAAAGCGGCTTGGCACAGCAGTTTTATGAATCTCACCATCATGGTCTGTCTACGCAACACTTCCATGCTTCAGCCCGGTGTGAGAAGATGACCCAAGCACAGTTGATTCCCCCTAATGCTCGCGCCATCGCTGAAGATTCTTGCTCCGTGTTGAGTGACAGCACATTTTCCACCCCTCAGTTGGTCGGATAACTTGCCGTTTCAAAAGATGTGACTGGGTTTTACATTTTCGAGGTGGTCCCACTATGCCCCAACATGTATCATCTGTGTGCCTCAGGCTCCAGCCCCACAAAACTCCGATGGAAAGGACCAAAACCACAATAGCAAGCAATCTGACAAAGACCAGCCGATTGCCCCCAGGTCCCCAATCCCTGGATGATGACTCCACATCCCGATAACTACAAGCCAGGGACCCAAAAAAAATTGCCAAAAAACCCGAAGAATATTAACATGATGTTGCCTCTGAATAGTTTTTAAGTATCAAGGGTCTAAGCATGGTTTTAAAAGTCTATGAAATACAAAAGCGATCATGTTAGACCTTTGGTTTTTGCAGCTCTGAAGGGATGCCGTTCCAGGCACGCTCAACACTGATGCCTTGGCACGGAAGATCGAAAACTCCCAGCAGCCTGCAACGCTCCCAAGGTTGGAACCACCATGTCACACCGTTTTACCAAGTATATCAGGAATATATTGCAGAATCATGCAGTTTACCGTTGCTGTAAACGTCTTTCATGAAGTCTCACAAGAAATAAACTGTTTGTGCGCATCATGCCTCAGCATTTCGTGGCAATGAACCCACAACAACCCTCGCCTCGGCGAATTGTCTTTGTGCCTGACAACAACAGGCCGCATGTTTTCACAAACTCGATCACAGAGAGTTTGTGTGTTGATGACGTCACGTTGGAGTTCCATCCGCAGAAGGCTTGGTTAGACCGCTGATTAACACTGCTGCAATGGTGCCTGAATCAAAGCATCCCTTGCTGCTTGCAAGGCCTCGAGAAGTCAGCAACAAAGTACCGATCTCATGTCTCGTTGGCGACATGTCTTCATATGATAATCTATGACAATGCAACCATACAAACTACTCGCACAACTTACAAACCCAAGACTCATGGCACCAAACCAAAACACTTTTGCAACTCAGAATTTTTTGAAGGCATCCGGCGCCATTGAAATCACCATCTCGAAGTTTGGCTGTAGATCCAGTGACGCCCTGATCAGTAAAACAAACAGTCAATAGTGGAGCGGCCGTTCAGACTCTGAATCTGTGCATGACACGCAATGAAGTTCTGGCCTCAACAACTGCGTGGCCCACGATGCCAGCGTCAATTTTGATGAGGCTGGCAGCACCACCCAGGGTGTCTTTGGTTGCATTCACCTCGAAGGAATTGACTGCATTCCTGTTTTGCTACCAGCCTCTTCACTGTTAGATTGTTGAAGCATCTTGATTGATGTGGTCAACGCTCGTTGTACCCGACATCCCTTCTGCTTGGAAACTTGGAAATGTGGTAGGCAAACGGAGAATTCCCCAGAAATCATGTGAAGGAGTTGGTTCTCCGGTAGTACAAAATTTTGTTGGGGAAAGTTTGGAGCAAGTCGGACTTTCCCATGGTTTCCAGGATCCTGAGCATACAACCATGTCATGAACGGAATCCTGACATCAAGTCGAGGGTCTTACAAAATGTGGGCAAAACATGGAAAACCTTCCAGAATCCAGCCTCGTTCCATTGGTCTTCATCAGCAACAGGGCCTCCAAGTTTCAGATTTCCCCGGAACTGCATCCAAATCTTCAGGTTCCCCACTGTGCCTCCAATCACTCTGGGTTGACCATGGGTCCTGCACTCACACGTTTGGAACCACGAAATGGAAAAGGCGACAACACTTTCGACCCGCAAATTCCTGAGCTCCAATGCCACAGCGTGAAAGTGCAAGAGCACAGGTGCAAATACGGCGATACGGTTCCACCGCCACATGGAAGATCCTTGGGCTGCAATGAGTTCTGGAGTTTGCTAACCAGCTTGGTGAACCAGCTTAGTTTATCAACAAGCACGTGACATGCGCTGCGCCAACTCTCTGAGTTTGCCACGAGTCAGGTTCACGCCATCATGAACCGAATATGGAAGCGGTATCGGATAGAACGCACCGGCCACTGATGAGCCGACACTACCGTAAAGCGGCGCAATCTTCAAGCCCGGCCGCATGCTGGACCAACTAACCAAAAATTCAATGTGCGGAAACGGGCACGAATTTGCTACCCCCACCATTACCACCATGAATTGATGCCGACCACTGGATTTGAAAGTTGCCTCAATGCTCTATCGCATTCATTTGCGAATACTCTGCGAAAAAAAATCATCATGAACAAGATTCGGTCCCACCATCGCGGCAAGCGACTTTGTTCCAAATGCTCCCGAAATCCGACCGACCAAACACAGTTGCAGACTTTGGAAGTGTAAGCATTATTAAACATTCCGTTTGTGCAAACGACCTTTTCTTACTTCATCCTCGCACGGATCGAAACGACACTGGAACAACACCAGCACGAAGACCGGCCCGAAGAGCGACATAGCTTCCAAATCAGTTTTATATAGTTTTATTAATATGCATTTCAAATTTCAACAAACATGTTTTTTGACAGAACATTGTTGGTCGCGACACCTTTGTGGATTGGCAACCTTGATTTACACAAAGTATCCGACAACGCACACTGCGATTCACTATCAACTGGATAGTGCGGGGGAGCAGTTTCTGAGCGCATGATTTGGATGTTACATATTTGGTGTGCTCGGACCAGAAAAAACAACTTTCCACAAACAATAAAAGAAACCGTGAATTTGATATCAAACCCGGTTTGGAAAAAATGTTTTCTGATTCTAGCTAACAGCAGCTATGGTGCACTCGCGCAATCTCTAAGATATGTTGTCTTTGATTGGGGGGTCTGTGCGGATTTTTTTTCATTGTGCTGCTGATATGGTTGGGGCATTGGTAGCATGGGCAACCATCAAAAACGTTCAAAAACTAGACAACTCTATCCAGTTTAGGCAGGGAAATTTGCATCTCAAAAAACTGGTTAGGATGTTTGCATACGACATCAAACATTAGCTACAGACAAAGCAAACGAGACTTCCGATTGCAAAACATGTTGAAAGCATTTCGCGCACACAAATCGATTGTAATCACTAATTGAAAACTTTTGTTAGGGCCACGAGGGCAAGCCTTGGCGAAAGAACTGGCGCATGGAGGGGCGACTCCTTTGTCTCAACTTTGTTGCGCAAGTTTAAGATTTTTTTTTGGATTCGCATCGCTACATCGCATTTTCCGAAGGCTCATCAGGTATGCGAACCCGACTGGCAATAAATCCTCAAGTTCCAACTCTTTTTTTGCTTTGCGCCCGCCCTGGACAAAGTGAAACACCACGACTGCGATCCCATCGGAACATGGGGGAAATACGGGTCTAAAGATAAAAGGTCCACAAAATGCGAAACGAAATACTGCCGAGCATCTTGCCACGATGGCATTTCATCCGCGCGGTAAGCCACCTGTAATAGTAGGAAATATTGTTCTGTAATGTTTGACAACTTGTCATCCCATTTGGTAAATGGACGTCCACGTTTGCGAGACGGCTTAATATCAAAAATTGAATTGCCACTGATTTGTCGTAGTCCAATGTCCAGTCCTTGATATCCAAGATTGCTCGGCTGCAACCTTGGCAGCAATTTGACATTGACGTTTCAAGTTGTTCGGTCAATGGCGAAGGAGGGAAAGGTTCCCAAGCCACACAGATTCTATGATTCATTCGTCGCATTGTCTCAGACAAATCTTCGCCATCACACATTGATTGTAACATTTTGCGCTGCAATACGTTGATGCTTTCAAATGCGACTTTCGTCAATGCCTCTGCCTTTGTAACTAAAATCCGGTGTTTGCAGAATTCTGCCCAAGCGCTTGTCATGCGATGTTGTCATTCCATACGGCCAGGTTGTTTCGAGTTCCCAGGGATGTATCCGCCAAAACACTTGTGTGAAGACTCTCCACCAAGAACATGCACCAAACCATGCGACACTTCAGCATGCGCTGGGTGATCCAGCGGTTTTGTTGTAAATATTTTGCTTTTGGCTGCATTTGATTGTAGGCCAACTTGCTGTAGTTCGCATGACAAGGCTTCAATCATCTCCAACAAAGCAGGGACGGAACGGGCATGCAGCATCAAATCATCTGCGTAACTGATATTTGTCAGCCGTTATGCCATGAATGTCCACATTTTCCCTTCCACTCTCGAAAGGCACTTTCAAAACAGCAATGAAAAGCACTGGGCTGGGGTTGTCACCCTATTTATTTCCACGTTAAATATCAAAAAACTTACCTCCATACACCGCACCAATTTAAAGTGAAATAAATCGCCCTCATCAAATCAATGTAAAGTTTCGGAACATGTTGATCCTAATGCTTGACTAGTTGGTCATGGCCAACACGATCAAAGACCTTGGCCAGTGTTTTTTTGTAACAGGTAGAAATACAGCTGACGCGTGGTCAATACCAGTGCAGCCGGTTGATTACAATCATGGAAACGATCATGAACCATTTTGGAAATATATGGAATCTCGACAGCAGCTCTTGGTCTCCAGTTTTTTGTTTGTTGCAACTCCCCATGCTTCGGAACCATTGTGAGCAACCTGTGTCGCCAATACGAATCGAACTTTTTTGTGCATAGTATACTCTGAGTTTGCGCCTGCATGCCTGTCGGCAGCCTATTTAGGGCGCAAGGTGTGAAACCAACACTATTGCGCAATCATTTACAAATCAAGGTTCAAAAATCGTGGCAATAGTGTTGCCACAAGTCGCCGGCCTGAACGGTCCACATCCAATTTTCAAGATGTTGCCACCGGGCAAAGATGTCGTAATGGTGAATTCCAAGTCACAAATGCTCGTCCAAATCTTCCCTGTTGTGGGTGCCACGCCAAGACACATCTGATCCAACTAGCGTCCGGCAACAATTTGAAAATTTCCAACATTCCGCCAACATTCCGCCAAACATGATGTTGGCTTGGTTGGATGCTTCGGCTTTGGTGAACGCAAGGCTCAAGGCATGTTGCTCGTACAATGGGTCATGCAAAATGGACTTGACCTTGCCAACCGGCATTCTACTTCAAAGGCGCCCTTCAATGAGGTAGAACACAATTTGTTGAACGCTGGGACACGTGAATGTTCGCGGACTTCTTTGGCATTTCGGGCTTCGGATGGACTTGAAAAGCGTTTGGCACAAGACTGCGAGGAACTGCGGGTGTTGTAATTGCAGATTCGTACTTTACATCGACAAGAGTTTCGTGCATGGAAGTCATCAAAACTAGTTGGAACAAATTTTTGCGGTAGTTCCGATGAGGTGATGGCTACTGCCCCTGTGTCTACAGAGAACGATTGGCATAAAGAAGAACTGCTGATGGCAATCGAACGATTGAACGCTAACAAATTTGCTAATGAAAAAGGGCTTGTTGCAGAGTTGCTACATTTTGCTTCTGACGACTTCCTTGACCGAATTTTAGTACTTTTCAATGGCGTGATGCATTTTCCACAGATACCTATTGATTGGCGCACAACTATTTTCAATATGTTGCCAAAACATGGCCGCGGGAAGGTCCTCTGGGCCCATTGCAAGCATCCGCCTTTTTTTTTCTGTACAACATTACAACATGTTTGCTTATATGATTCTAGGTCGTGCGACGCCACATGCCCATAGCCATTTCCAATACGGCACAGAATAGCCGAGGACTTAATACACACCCTTGTCTCACGCCTCGTTTAATGTCAAATACTCCGCTGCTTTCGTTGGTTCCAGCACTTTGCCGTGTCTGCTCTTTATACAATTTTTATAAAATTGAAATGATATGGTCTCTGATACCTTGTTGGGATAATGTTCGCCAAAGTAACGGCCAATGCACACGGTCAAAAGCTCTTTATAAATCTAAACTGATAATCCAAATTGGCATGTTCACGCTCCAAGATTTGTCGGTTACTAAATTGCTGTCACCAAATGTTCTTCAATGCGGCGTCCGGGTCGAAGTCCATGTTGTTCTTCAGGCTGAGCAGCTTCCAAGAAAGGCCCCGGTTGGTAGACTTGGACTCGACTTGGGCGATGGCGGTCCGACCTTTTAGAGCTTCGGTTTGCTGATGACATTTTCATTTTTGTCACCACGTACATTGATGCAGGCGTGCTTTTGAACGCGTTTGTGGTGTGTTTATCCTAGGAAGGGCTCGTGTTGACCACGGACAAAACCAAGGTGATGACGACAGAGGCTGAACCGCCATCATTTCTGTCAACCCTAGCTGGTTTTTTTTTGCACTCCGCATGAGTCGAATCGCGCCCCTCTAGATCCCTTTAGGATCGGAGGGGGAGCCGGCTAGGCTCTGCCGAGCCCGGAAGCTGGAGCACGGCGCTGAGCTGCGGCCCTGCATCACCGAAGGGTTGGGCTGGGCTGCGCCAAGCATTGCTACAAATCGGAATTCTTCAGCAAAAATCATATCATGAATGGCTTGGCTGCATGTTGAGCATGCCCACAGTGATCAACAAACGACACGACGTCGATCATCATTTGCACGCTGCATCGAAGGCATTCTTTTCACCGGGCAACGTTGTGTGATAGAAACGTGTCAATGAGGAAAAGGCTACGATATTTTGACGCTTCTTTCTCCTGCTTGAACTCTTCCTTGATATCCTGAATGTTGTTGCGCGCTTTGTTCGTGATGGCCTCTTCGATGACAGCAATCTCTTCACGCACCATCATGCGAAAAGCAGCCATGGTAGCTGCGCTCATTTCGACCTTGTGCGTTTCAATCTCAACATTGTTTCGGCGGTTGGACAACGTAGTTGGCGGTGCCTCCCGTGCATGCGGCCTTGCCCTTGTTGACGCTTCACGGTCGGGTGTTTTTTTTCCCCCCCCGCACCTTTTTGGCCGCTTGAAGGTCCACTGGTATAAAGCTGTTTTAGTGGGCAGCTTCCAGGCACCGACTGTTTTTATACTGGCCAGTCTCCAGATGTGCTTAAAGTAGGGAAGGTATAAGTCCAGACCTTCCACTACCGGGCTGGCAGGCGACTGGCTGGCACGGCAGGGGTAGGCAAGGAGGTGGCTGAGGGCTGGAAGATCTCCGTCCAAGTTGTGGTGAGAAGAGAGGTCTTCAAACAACAGGCTGGCAGCGAAGGATGTCGCTGCGGCGTCGGTGAGAGCGGACCACCTGGACACCAGGGCCGCACGGGTGGCTGCTTGGAGTGAAGGGGGGCTGGAGCGGGCTCTGGCGTTGGCAAGAATGCGGATGAAGTTGGATGCTTCATTGCTCCACCTGCCTCCTATTTCGATGCCAAGGACGACCAAGCGGCATCTTCTGTTTTGTAGCAGTTCTGGATATGTTCTTTCCTTGTTCCTCCGGGCATCCTGCAAGGCTGCTCCTGCGTAGGTCCCTCCTCGTGACCTTGGCTCCCCTGAACGGGTGAGTGGTGATACCAAGGTGGTGTCAACTGCAAGTTGGCTTCCGCCCCACATGGGCAACCCATTGGCTATGACTTCTATGCGGCGGTCATCGGCCCTGGACAAGGTCTGTATGTTGAGGTCTGCGAGTCGGGTGTTTGTGGTGACTCTGGCCCCCCCCTTCTCTGCAGATGCGTGCTGCTGCCCTTTCAAGGGGGCCTCCTCTGGCTCGTAAGACGCCTGACTGAGCACATGCTGCGCGGTGGTCGCCAAGGGTGTCCAGAGGGCGACGGCACCGACAAGAACGTGCAGAGAGCGGGAGGTGCAAACGGAGACGACGGAGGAGGAGGATCCTGAAGAGGCTTCCCTTCCTCCACATCCATTATGCCCGTGAGGCCTTCCACAACGAACCGTCCCTTATCAAAATCGACTGTGAGATCCTGCCAGTTAGCGCCATTCTGTGTAGCATATTGAATGGTGGTGCTTCCCTTGTAGTTTTCATAACGTTGGTATGCCTTGTTTCCTAGACTTTTCGGGTTTTCTTGTTCGAATTTGACCTTTGTTGTCGGATCTTTCAACATCCCTTCTTGCTCAGAAGACAACGGTATGACGGGCGAACAACTACCGCGACACGAGCCCAGAACCGAGAAATGAAGGGTCATACCTAATTTGACCCCGATGGTCCCGATCAAATTTTTCATTTTTTCACCTTACTTTCCTGTGGTTGTATATTTGCAGTCCGGTGCAAGTGTTGGATTCATATGTCCAAATCCTGCATAGGGCATATAATACATCGTTATTGCTTGGGTGCGTACAAGTAGACCTTTTCCACGTCACACGCTCAAAAAAAAACCGGTAACCTTGGGAGAAAGCTGCGGAATTTCATGCTCATAATTCCCCTAACATTCCAGCTCGCCCCATGTTGGAAATGATATTGCCACCGTGTTGGTTACACACCCTGCGCCCTAAACGATGCCCACGGGCATGGAAGTGCAAAGTCAAAAGCAAAGCTAGGCCAAAGTAAGAGCTGTATGCCCGCAAGCAGCCCGTGAAAAGCACAGGCGGATATGGTGATGATGACGATGGTGATGACGATGACTATGATGATGATGATGATGATGATGATGTCAGGACGACGATGATGATGATGATGATGATGATGAACATGATGAACATGATGACGGGAATGATTCCAACATGATGTCAGGACGATGATGGTGATGATGATGTCAGGACGATGATGGTGATGATGATGATGATGATGATGATGAACATGATGATGATGAACATGATGACGGGAATGATTCCAACATGATGTCAGGACGATGATGGTGATGATGATGATGATGATGATGATGATGATGACGAATGATGACGGATGANGATGATGATGATGATGATGATGATGCTGGTGATAATGGTGATGATGATGATGATGATGATGACGAACATGATGACGGGAATGATTCCAACATGATGTCAGGACGATGATGGTGATGATGATGATGGTGATGGTGATGATGATGATGATGATGATGATGATGATGATGATGATGAAAAGGCGGAGGAGGATGATGATAATGATGATGAGGATGACTTTGCCTTTGCCTTTGATCCTGTACGCCGAGCGACGGCGCGTTTTTGGCACAGGAGTTCAAAGGTAAAAAACCAACGTGGCAACTATTTACAAACGATACATGAAGAAATGAAGGTCGCTGAACAAAGGAAACAAAGGCGTTGTCCTCGTGGAATCAAAGACCGGTGTTTCGGGCAATTTCAAACCAGTCGCCAATTTATGCCAGCGGCCAAAATTTTGTTTTCGAATTTGCCATTCGAAAAATGACTGCTAGGCTTTCCACTTCCTGGGTTCCAAAAATGAGGATGATGAGGATGATGATGATGATGATGATGATGATGATGATGATGATGATGAACATGAAGATGAAGATGAAGATGAAGATGAAGATGAAGATGAAGATGAAAATGAAAATGAAGATGAAGATCAAGATCAAGATGAAGAGCATGAAATTGTTGTCCAAGCACGCGAGCGGAGATTCGCACGCCCAAAAAAATACAAAACGCCCCCCTTAGAGTGAAATAATTAATGAAAAAGCCACAATCAACCCCCATTATAAGCACAACAAGAACGAAAATTGTGCATTTCTCCGTTTGTTGCGGGTGGATAGGCGGCTGCGCGTGCAAGCTTGCTGAAGGCATCCAGCTAAATAGCGAACCACAGGAAATGCATGCCAACAAAAAATTGGCAGCACATGGCAGCGACGTCCGGGTGCAAAAAATCATTTTTGCACGTTTATCAGCTTGGAGGGAAAGAAGGAACGAAGCAACCGGCGAAACACAATATCCTTCTTGCACTGTTCGTGCCTGTGCACATTTCTGTTCTCCATGTCGAAAGGACATTTTGATGGGACCTTGTGATTGGGTTCTCTAAGCATGAGTCTGAGGTTGCATGCCGAAAATGCAGCCCTCTTTGAGGTGCAAACCAGCACGAAATTACAAAAAAAATGCGAAACCAACTATATACAGTTGGTGATGAAACCTGCAGGTTACAAACGGTGCGCGTACTCCATTTTTTCGATCTGTACATCGTCAAAGTTTTGCACCCACTGAGTTTGTTTCCGCCTTTTTCGCCCTGGCCGAGTTTTTCGCCACCCGCTCGCTTTCCATGTAACAGCGCATACAAAACAAAAAAAAATCTGAAAACGCAGGCCCGGTTCGCACGGATGCAAATGAACTTCTCTTACCTCGCAACATCCTGGGAAATGAACTTCCAATTGTTGACAATTCAACTGTAAGTCATCATTCCTTGCGAAGGACTAGGGCGACATTCCTTCCCAATCCTCATTCAGCCTGTAGTTTTTGTGTGCTTTACTCGTCATGTTCGGGACAGATACCATTGCTCTACCGGCAGCACCTGCCGCACCGCAAGTTTTGTCACCTTGAAAAGCGCCATTGTTCGGGTTCCGTTGAAGCAAGGGATCCGACACGAGCGACTTGTTATGCCCATGGCCCGCAACTTTCGATTTCTTATACCCGCTGTCGCAAAGGAACATGCTTCACTAATTCGGCCATTGATGTACATTGCCATGTTCACGGCGCGCAGACGCAAGAGCACACTCAGAAACGATCGTTGATGCGCCGCTGGTTTCTTTCATGTTGCTGAAAAATAAACAGCAGGGAGTGTAACGACAAGTCTTTGTATAACATCCTGAAGTGTTTCTCGTGGCGCAGGGCCCGGTCGTTTTAGTTGCTGTTGCCGTCAGGCGCGCCTTTTTGGATGGCTGCCAGAGGCTCTGTTTGCATCGGAGCCATACAATTCCGACGATTTCCTACTGCAAACGCTCATTTGCATAGAACCCGTGGCTTGTCGGATCCAACGCTTTCTTAACATCGAAATGTGGCATTGATTATGGCCGAGCTCTCGGAGGAGTGTTGGAATGTCTCGCATCCTTTTGCACTTTGATCCTGCCGACAGCCCGTTTGAGGCACAGGCGGTCAAACCCAACGTCTCTTTCTTAATTATATGCGAATGAAATTAATGAAGTCCGCAGTATCTGGATCGGTCGCCAGCGCTGCCCGCTTCCAATCATTCATAGTTTCCGTCTGTAGAATTTGGAGTTGTCCCAAAAAATCAAGGGATCGCCCTAGCCTTCCACCACATAAAAGCACGTTTAATGAGAGGCACCCGATAGTCCGACATCTGGATGCGCAGCGAACAAAATTGACACTATTCCGTTGCATGTGTTCTTGCGACAACACGGCGTTCCATTGTGGACAGCGACGGTCCACCTATCGGACCTTTCGTTCACGCCAGATCGCCGATGCTACATCAAGGCGTGGGGTCGGTGCTAGAGAAACGATGTCTTTTGTGTCCATCGGTGCGACCCTGCCTCGGTTTCGCAAGCTTGGGGAGGGATCGGAATTGGCATCGTCTTCCAGAATTTGCGACCCTTGCTCATGAAAAAATCCAACTCTCAGCCAGTTCCACCCTGTGATGCTTTTGGGGAGCCTATGTCCTTCGGCAAAAGACCACGGCAAAAGAGACCGTTGAACTCGGATGACATGTTTGTCAAGTGATATTTCACAGGAAAAGGTCGGTGACTTGACAGTAGCTGAACTGCACGAGCATTGATCAAATCTACGTCCTTCGCTTCGCCTTTGGCTTAGTTACTCAGTAGTGTGTTATAGTTTGTTGGGCTTGTGGAGCATTCACACATTGCCATGTTTTTGGATCGATGAGTTGGGCGGCTTTACTGAACGCACGGGAAATGCCTTGAACTTCACTCTGACGCTCAAATAGCTCTTTTTTTCCTCCCTCCGATTTGCGCTGGTCGTAGCTCTGAAGCACCATGCCTAGTCAGGCATAGATTGCAGCTTTCATAACTTTCAAGCACATTTTGCAATGGAAAATCACGAAAGCCTGGGTGCCGTTAGCGATTCTATCATTGCTGCAAGAACCACAAAACTTGAGGTCAGCATTTCAATCCTCCCTACCAGTATGGACAAGCAACTTCCAAGTTGAGTATAGTTTAGTCGCATAACCCCACCCTGAACACCCCACCTAGCAGCGGCAAAAGATCTCAGGACATACCCTGTGTCATTGTCAGTGAGACAGAGATGGCATCAATTTGCAATGACAAAGCGACTGAATTTCCATCATTACCACTACCAATGTTTCCACACTGGTATTTGCACTGAAATGAATCATATTGTATGCACTGACTTGACCTATCTTGACAAACATGAGTTATTTATAGTAGACAACAAGATCCAGATCATCAGATCATTAAAAAAGAAACAGACTTCCGAAAATGCAGAGTTTCTCCTGAGTTTCAAGCATTCCAGGCACCGGTTCCAATGGCTCCATTCTGAGGTCCTTGTTGCCCTTGCATCAATTCGTTGAAAATTCTTGGAACCCTTCACCCTGAGTGGCGTGAAATCTCCAACCTGCAAAGCCACCCAGTCCAGGAGGTTGTGGAGGTTGCGGAGGTTGGGGCCACCTAACGTTGCCAGAATCATCACCGAAAACGTTTGGAGCTTCTACCTTTTGGAAGAGCTGCCACCAGCCTTGTGGCCTGCCATGAGGGATCCCATTCTTGCGACCAACCACCTGGAAGATGAGCCAAACAACATGGAAGTTTAACTAGGATCTTCAGAGAAGTCTTTCAACCAAATCCGACCTTGGGGACCTCCCATAGGAGCCGAGGTCTCATCCCAGGTGACGTCATTCGGAGGGCCCAGGCCGGACCAGTTTTCCTACCAACGGTTGGGTGCTTTGGTGCTTTCACCAAATGGATCCACAGAAATTCATGTTTTTTGCGATGGAAAAATCTGCCCCCCAAAAACCATCAAAAACCCACCTCATGACCCCAGTCCCATCTTTGTTCTGGCTGCTCGAAGCCTCGCCAAATGAAGATTCATGAAGTTAAGGATGTCGTGGGTAGTAAATTGAATGAGTGACCCCGAAGAAATATTCCAAAGCATAAACTTTGAACCCCGAAGTTATGATGGTTTTCAGGTTCCCCTCAATCTGGCCTGGTGCGCATGGTGCGCCTCCTTTGCCGAAGTCTCCATGGTTTGGCATGGATGGATTCCAAGTGGGCTTGCCTGACAGGAGCAAAAGCTTTGATGGGCCAAGTCCCATAGATATCGCAATCCTCAGAAATGGTGCCTTTGCCCCAAGCTTGTTCTGGCCATGTGGGCGCTTGCCAATCTCCTGAAAATAACTGGACGTGAACCCCTCCCAGGCGACTACTCTTGTGATCCTGGGATTCCTTTTTATCCTTTGTGCTATGACAAAGCGTGGTGATTGGAAATTGCCATAAAGCAACCAGGCAATGAGCAACCAAGCAGCCAAGATCGAAACCAGTGAAAGCATAAGAAAAAAAAAGAACACCCTCGGGTCGGCATCGACCAAAGCGTTTCCCCTCACGGGCCAAAGTCCTTGCCAAGACTGGCCGTCCCACTCATTGGACCAACCTGTGCATGATTCACTACCACCTTTCAAACATCTAAATCGTATCTCATTGGTAATACATTATCAACTCATTTCCAAACATGACTCACCAGCGGCCTGGAGGCTGATTCGGCCCCTGTCAGGAACATCAAAGGGCTGCAATTGGACCACTTGAAGACTTGAAGTACCCGCGTTTTTGAGTCATCCAAAATGCTCATCTACAACCTTGCCTTGCTAAACCCTTTGCCTTGGAGACCATGGCAAGGAAAATTGTCGTCATGTCGTGTCGTGTCGAAGCAATGCATTTTAGCCTCCCTTGACAACTCTAAGCTCATGGCCAGGACCAGGGCCCCAAGTGGAGTTTTGTGGCATTCCTTGCACCTGGTGCTTTGCTGAAATCAATCAATGAATCAAAGAACCATATGTCCAAAGACCACGTTTGTAAGGAAGCTTGTGATCTCATAATTCCGAGGCTTCCACAGGCATTCTTCCCTGCATACCATCATCCGCCTGGCCAACATCTGAAGTGAACACGTCTTTAAATCGTTGATACAGCTGTCTTCCAAGCTCCATTGACAGCTGGGCCTGCCCAAAGCAGGGACGCATTCCGTTGGGCCTTGGGAGTTACGTCAGTTGATTCTCATCCCCGAAAATGACTCCAGGCTGTGCCAAGGTCCAAACATTGGAGGGAAGGCCTGTGGCACCGGCATGTGGCCTGGATCCGTGGGTTCTCACATGTATGAAAACGCAGAACGTAGATACACCAAGAAGAAACGGGTTGTGTCCAACTTAGAACTCTTTCTGGTTCAAAAACCTGAGCTTTGCAACCCATGATGTAGAGAAAACGAAAAGAAACTCTAGCAACAAAGAGGTCATTATTTGTGTTCACCAAATCAACATGCACCTGGCACCCCTGGCACCGGTAAGGAGTGATCTTGATTCATGAAGCTCACCTCAGCTGCGTCCAAGTTGCTTCTGATGCTTAATGCCTGGAATAAATACCAAATTTCCTCCAATTTTACGAAATGTTCCCATTGCACAGGGATCAAAAATAAGACACTCCATTGGAACCAGACTGAAAAATATATAAATTCAAGGATTTCAACCAATTTGAAAGCCAAGGTACCACCAGCTCTCGACCTCTTGCCACACAATCAGGGAAGCCTGTGATCACCACCTGTGTAACGAGGCGGCACCTAATGGTTTCAAAAGGTTAAATGGGAACTCCCATGTTGCGGGCCTTGTTGACACCTGGAGACACTTCCTTCACCTGCCATCTCATAATTGGAATCTTTGCAAATGTTATCCAAAATCAAAAGGAAACTCAGAAACATAAGTTTTGCCACCCTTTTTTTGACTTGGAGATGTTGGACATATTTTGGCAGAGTCTTAGCTTCAGACTGCCAAGTAGGCACCACTCTGATCCTTCATGTTGGAGATGTTTTGGCCTGTGAATCTGCGTACATTGATGTCAGAAAAGATTCCAAAAGAGTTATATACCGTTTGCCAAAGGGCCCGTGTTGCTATCACTGACCATCATCTACAACCAAGTTGGATGCAAACCTGATGAATTTACAACAAAGGACCCCCAAAACAGGTCAGTGGGCAGGGGAATATGTTCGTTTTAGACATGAAAATACCATCATATATATCCTTTCAGTAAATTTCTAAATATATAGAGTAATGAGTATATAAATATACAATCTAGAACGTATAGCATTCTATGTTTAGATATTATGTCAATAAGTCCTTTGCCAGGACCCAGGATGCCATGTGCCTTTAGGTCCGATCAGTCTGGAAATGAGGCGAGCATCGATATCCTGGCAGCGTAAACACGCAACTTGCGGGGGAACTCTTGGACGTTGCGGCAACAAAAACTAAAATTGCTCCTGAAAGGTTGTCATCATCATCATCATCATCATCATCATCATCATACTGAAAATGCACGCCGGCCTAAAACCTTTTACCCTCACCACAGAGCCGTGACAGGCTGCATCCAGCGGTAACATCCATGACTGTACGACACTTACCCCCTTTTGGAGCAAGAAACCTCAGGATCGGCGTACCATTTCCGCCTCATCCCGCATACGAGTGATACGCTGCCTGTACGTGCGCTTTCGCGCTGCAGCATCTGAACGTAGTTGCTTTGCGGACTCCGTGTCCTTCAAAGCCCACAATCCACTTCGCATCACTTGTAGAAGGCGTCGGTTGCCTCTCAATTTCGTCAAGTCATCCGCTGGAAGTTCTTCGCCAGGCACCCAACGAACAAGCCGTGCTCCACCATCTTCGTGTAGAGCCTGCTTCATTGCCGCGATGTCAATGGCCAATCTCCTATCTTCTCCCAAGCTCGCTCCATTCAGCAAATCGTACCCGGTGCGGGAATCCATCACCAAGATCTGCTTCCACTTCGCCACATAGCTGAGCCAGTTCTGTAAAGCGAAATCCTTGTAGATCGCCTCAGCCAGCACCGCCCTGACGAAGTCGGTCTCCTCCAAAGTTGATGCAGCTTGGGATATCTCTGCCGCCAAGGATGATCGAACAACACGTTTGATCAGGCCGGAGTGATAGGAAAGGACATTGACTGGTGCCTCACCATCCATCACCTCGGGGTTCGCCACCATGACCACATAGCCACCCTGGGATCTTCCTCTCGGCATCGATGCGAATGATGCATCCGATGCCCCAATCACCACTGCTTTCTCAATTGGGCACCTCAGCTTCCTGAAGTTCAAGGTCGCGGGCTCCTCCCTAGCTCGGTCAACCAGAATCTTCAGCTCGATCAATGCCGATGGGTCGTTGACTCCTGCCAACTGCTGCACTCGGGATACTCCAAATGTCAGATCCGCTCGGCACTGTCTAGCCATCCAGTTGAGCTGCCCACATATCGTCCCAATCCACTTCTTCTCATTGGGTAGTAGTGGTGCTTCTCGATTGCCCGTGTTTCGGATGGGTGGTTCCATCAACCTCTTCGAGTACCCATTCATCTGCAGCTGCACCACCCCGTTGTCCAACTGCTTCTCATAGCGGCCACAAAACCTTGTCCAGTCCTTCGGCCGTTGCCACTCACCAAAGCTGAACAAACCGTTGAGCTTCTCCTTCAACTTGTCCTCCTCGTCAGGATTCACGATCAGCCGCACATCATCCACATGTACCGCCAACATAGCGTAGACCTCATGTTTCGCGCCAAAGAAACTGAACATTCCAGGCATTAAACGCCACTCCTGCCCCCCAATGGACTCAATGTCCCGCTTGAACTTCTTGTACCATAAACGAGGGCTTTCTGCTAAGCCAAAGCCGGCTTTGCGTAGACGAAATAGATCTACTTGGCAGTTCTCTGGCACTTGCTTCTTGAGGAATTCCCTGACGAATTGCGGATAGTTTCGGGGACACTGCACGAAAACTCGTCGATCTTCTGGTAGTACGTCACCTTGCAAGAACGCCGCGGACACATCTGCGAACATCATGGGCCATGACCATTGTGTCGCCAGCATACACAAGATGTTGTGTCCCAAGAGGGAAGCCGTTGGCGACTCCGTCTCGTACTCACCAGCACGTTGATCTCGATGTCCCGCAATGATCCACCTTGCTTTCAATTTGGCATCCTGGAGCTGGTCGTCGGTTGGATGAACATTTCTGGGATCCGACTTGTTCACCAACACAAACCTGCTGGGCAAGATCTCCGACTTGTCCACAATCTCGTCTTGTAGAACCGGCCGAATCGCGTCGTGGGTGAAGTAGATCTTGATCGCCTCCAGGATTGGCTCTTGAAAGGCCTGTTGCCAAAGATTCGAAAGGTCTGACCACTTCAACTCCAATCGAAGCTTGCCAGTTTCTGGCTTCGTCACGTCTTCGGCCTCGTTGTACTTCAATGTCAACTCTGAAATGCCACGGTACTGGGTGTGCGGTTTCGGAGTGTCTAATGCGACCGCCTGGGAAAAGTTGTAGAAGAGCTCGGCCACCTCGCCCTGCGATCGCACCAGCTCCGAAGTCGCATCTGCCCAGTATCGTTGCCATTCAGGTACCGTCATGTTGAACACTTCAGCTACTGGTTGTGCGGTCTCCGTTTCTAACCAATTGGAGCGGCCAATGCACATCTGATACCACTTCACCTGCTTTTGACCTTGTCGCCATAGCTCCTCAGCAAAATGCCGAGCTTCCAACCACGTAGCAAGGGGTGTAGTAAGCACGACGGGGCTCTGACCTCAAACCTGGTGACTCCCTGCCAGAGACTTCCCATATGTTGCCTCGTGTTCCAACCTTTCCAGAACACATTGTCCACCGTCCAATCATGTAGTCCCTGCTTGTTGGCGTCTGGCTCCAAGTAGTTCTGCTCCATCAAAGGTTCATTCGAGGATGCCGCTCGATATGAAGTCACCGGATTGTGCAGATAGATGAGCTGGGTGTTCCTGACGCCGGTAAACCATGTCTCATCAATAGGTCCATCCTCTCCTTCGGTCAGGGGCATCTGCTTCTGCATCACAATCTGGTAGATAGGATCGGAACGATCGAGGACAAACGGGTCGAACATCCTCAATCGTGGTTGTACATGAACTCGAACCAACTCTCTCGCCAATGGATAATATACCCAATAGTCTCGATCGGGTGGTGGTTGTTGACGCTGTAGCTCCACAATAGACTCCTGCTCAGAAGCCTTCCACGGACGGAGGAATGGATCTGTAGCCCATGGGAGAAGACTCTTGAGATGTAATGGATGTGGCACCGTAGTTCGAGTCATCGGGGTTGCTGGCATAGAACTAATCCTGGCTTGTACTCCTTCAGGTAGAAGATCGGTGTTTGTCAGCAGCAATCCTTCTTGCCTCTGTGTCTCCGACCTCCTGGGATTCATAGGTTCCAAACGATCCCGCTGATTGTCATCTATCGGGTCAATTCTCTCGGTGACATCCTTCAATGACGCCAGAAGAGCCCATCGCATCCGTTGATTCACCTCCGCCATCTCCTCCGTGAAATCTCCTGGTTCCACAAAAGGCGGAGATGTACCAACTCTCTCCTCAGACTCCCATGACTCAGCCTCAGACATCGACCTCCGGTCTGCCGTGACGTCCTCTGCGTTTTGGATTCCTTCTTCTCGAGCATTTCTTGTCGTACTTGAAAAGCTACTGGAAAGTTCACCTCGCCCTCTGTGGTCTGAAAGAAGAACTTCGGAATAGTCGCTTTCAGATGGAACAGGTTGTCGTCCTTCCAGCTTGCGGCGCATGCTCCGGAGATGGTTACGAGTCTGTTTGGCTGCCTTCTCGTACAAGTCACGCTTTTCTGGGAACGTGAGCTTACTGGGTTCGACATGGACTTTCGCCTTCTTCACCGGTGGCTGACTTGCTGCTGCCGCTGCTGCAGCTCGAGATGTACCCTGATATCGCTGGTGTACACTTAGAGGAACATCATCTAGTACGGAAGCTGATCCACGAAGTTGTTGTTCTGTTGGCACATCGTCCTCATCCAAATCTTCGCTCATGTGCCTTTCGGGATAGTCCGGGTCAATCTTTGTCGGAATGTCCGGTCTCTCAAGAGCATCAAATCCCGCTTGAGGTTGTGGGAAATCCTCGGCATTGACACGACCCTCTTGAAGTTGTTTCTCCAAGTCCTCCAAAGCCTCAGCGACCACCGTAGAAGCTTCTTGTTCTTCTGCAACGGCAAGACGGATGTACTCAAGGGGCAAACCTTTGAGCTTGTGCCGATAGCGGACCCACACTCTCTTGATTGCTCCGTCCTTTCTCTCAATCCCGGCTACAACAGCTGGCCCTACCCAGGAAATCTGATCTTGCAGTCTCTTCGCCAATCCTCTGCGATGAGCTGGCGGCTCCCAAAACATCACCTGGGCGCCCTCGTCGGTGAGAAGTTCCAAACGGGGCAGACGAGCACGTGATCCTGCGGCTCTCCTCGAAGCTTCATTTGCCTCAAGCCATTGAAATGCATCTGCGGCCGCCTTCCTCATGTCCGCTGATCGTCGAAAGGCATCCTCCACAGATGTCGGTGTCGACAGCTGGAACTTGAACTGTCCTGACATGGCTTCCATCAAGTGCGATGGAATCGATGTATCCTTGCCGAAGACGAGCTGTATGGGGCTGAATCCTCCCACTCTAGCCTGTCGATTTCTTGCTGTGACTGCGGCCGTAACTGCTGTTTGCAAGTCATCCAATCCTCTGGCGGTGACCTCCTTGATGATCTTCATGACCAATAGCTTGATCACCGCACCGTGTCGTTCAGAAAGTGCCATCCTCCAATGGGCGGTCGGCGGGACCATATCGTGGAACACTGCAAATGTTCGAAGTAGTTGTTCTACAACTCCTCGGTATTCTGGACCCTGATCTGTCATCAACACTGATGGAGGGCCAAACACTCCAAACCACTTGTCCCGTAGAAGTTCCACTGTCGAGATCGCCGCCGCATCCTTCAACGCCACGGCCACCATGTACATTGAGAATGCATCCATGAGGTGCGTCACCGCAAACTTCTTACCCTCGGCGTCCCACACATAGAAGGTGTCACTCACCAAGCGCTCGTTGAAAGACATAGGTCGGGTGAATGAGGCCTTTGGTGTCGCTTGTGGTGCTTGTACTTGCATGCAAATCTGGCACTTCAGCTGTTTGATAGCTTCCAACACCTCGTCCTTTGCGCCATTCTGCGCCATCATCCGCGCCAGTTTCTCGTTTGAAGTATGTCCCAACGCCACATGGAGATGAGCAAGGGTTGATCTCATCCTCTTGTTCAAAAGAGCTGCTGTCCCGGCGAAGGAAATGTAGTCATACTTTGAGTCATAGTCATGCAACGCCATTTGCTGCCGAAGTTGTCCTTCCGGGGTATCCTCCACATCCACCGGCACCGACTCCCATATTCGATTCATGTGTTGGCTCCGCCAGCGAAATGTTGCATTCGTGCGCTGCCTCCTCCAAAGCAGCCTCAATTCCTCCCAGCATCCATTGGCAAAAGGGTGTTGGCCATTCGCCTGCCAATGTCGACCGTTTCATAGTCACCATCTGCCCATCTCGACTAATCCGTACCGAACCTTCTATGGGCTGATGTTGTCCAGGTTGATGTCGACATCTGGCATCTGGGAAGTTCTGCACGGCTGGATGATTCATCTGAATCGCTGTAGGTTTCTTGTGAAGCAATCCGGACAGTTTGTCCTTCAGCCCCAGCGCACATTGATCCACTGTCTTTTGCCACACATCCTTTCTCTCATGCATCACGTTGAGCTTCAAAGCCTCACTTTGCTCCGGTTGCTCGAGTAACACAAGACCTCCATGTTGAGACTGGAAGGCCCAAATCCATACGACCAATCGCCAGAAGGGCATGTGTTGCCGCCGGAGCTCTCGTAGTACTCCACGCTTCTTCCTCATCCTCTGCCATGTAGACCACGGACCACACGGTGGCGAAAGCGTGATGACATCTGGTTGCTGTGTTCGGGTAAGATCCTTCAAAAGTTCTTGATGCTCTTCCAAAGTCAGATCCAAACCGTACTTCACATCTTGCGCCGGTAAGACCTTCCACTTTGGTCGGTTAGTCGCCACCTTTGTCAAGTTGGCGCATCCTGCGAACACCTCCAGCAATGTCCATTCGTGTGGCTGAGCCGCAGCCACCTCATAAATTCGCCGATGTGTGGCAATTCCTCTCTGGACGCCTTGCAAGATATTCCTGCGTTGCCTTCGGTTCAGGGTCAACTTCCTTGCTTCACCCGGTAGTTGAGAATGTCCCGAATCGCCTTGATGAAATACTTCAGGAGCACCTGCATCACTTTCACTGCCTTCCGAAGGATTGTCTTGTGCTCGGCCGTCACCACCTTGATCTTCGGGTAATAGTTGTCGGGACCCCAACACCAAGTCCACTCGATCTCTTCCTCGTCTGGCTTGTTCTCTCATCGTGGGTGCATTCGGATCTGCCGAACCAGTACGTCTTGGGGTTCCAGCATAGTTGTCTGGCCGATCCGAGATGCCCCCACAGCGTCGCCAGATGCCGTCCGTGCATGTGCATCAATCACCGTGGATTTCGCTTCCATCGTCTGCGAGGGTTGGCTGCCGGATCCTCCACGGCCTCCTTTACTCGCAGCATGAGCAACAGGATCTTCCACTTGAAGACCAGCCCTTGACTCCTCAAACTGTTCATGATGTTGAAGGTCACGTCGTTGCTGAACTCCGTGGACAACGTCGGGAAGTCCGCCTTGCTTCCTGTCAGAGCTGCCTGCTCTTGCCGCTTGCCGGACTTCTTCTCCTTGGTCTCCGTGGTATCCTTTGATCTCGGTGTCTTTGGTGCTTGACTCGACTGGCCTTCCACTGGTAGTTCTGGTAGTACTCCTTGGTCTCGCATCAGCTGCAACATCTGCGCCATCTGCTCCACGTTGAACTGATTGGACCCGCTGGCTGTCGAGGCTGGCACCACTTCCTCCACCATGATATGCCTCGGACGCCTCAACGATGGGGTTCTGTTCCCTGGCTTCAGGGGTCTGCCCTTCTCCTTGTTGGTCTTCGACTTCCGAACTGGCTGCGCTGTCTGCGCTTCTTCCTCTGACGACGGCACGTCCTCCACGTCCATGCCGACTTGCTCCCATGCTGTGCTGTTTGCTTCTGTCTCTGACGTCTGCTTGGAGTTTCGGCGCATCGCCATGAGACAAGAGCGGTTGCGTTGTTGGATCTGCAGGAGGCTGAAAGCGTGTCTGAGCCCCCTTTGGAATGCCAACCGGAATAAGCGGGTAGACTTCGACATGCCGCTGAACATGTAGATCTGGAGGAATGGACACTGCGTGACTGCCGTATTCTGAAATTGGAAGTATATAGTGTCCTCCTAAAGCAGTACCGGTGGCTGTCTGTTGAAGTCCATATGCTTTGACATGATACTTGGATGACGACAACATGTGGTTCTGCGTGTCAATGATGAAACCCAACTCGGTTGCAACATGTTTGGATAGCAGAGGAGGGCAATTCCCGGAAACCACTGAAATCCGTAGGATACAAGGAATAGTGGCCAAGCTGACTTCCATGAGAACTGAATATTTGCTATGTGACAAATGTCCATCACCAAATCTGAAACTTTCACGTTCGGGTTCAACCTTGACAAATCTATTTTGTTGTTTGAGTTGTTTGACCAAAGGGTTGACCCAATCCGTCCCTGCTACCGTCTTCATACACCCTAAATCCAAAATCATCATGTTCTTCATCTCTTCCATGGACCAACAAACTTCATTGACCACCGGGGTATTGTTTACCATAAAGGTTGACTTCGGAGGGTATGAAGACGGGCTGGCTGTTGAAGCTGCATGCACCATGTATGCCTGACCACCTGCCATCTCTTCGAGCAGATCCCATTCGGTCCGCTGTGAAACCGCGGCCGGGAACGTGACATTGGTAGAGTGCGGACCTGACTGTTTTGAGGTTCTGTACGGGCACTCTTGACTCCAATGTCCCAACTTGTGACACAAGAAGCACGGCTCGGTCTTCTGTTGTTCTTCGATCCACCGTTGCGCTGCAGGATCACGTCCTCCTTTGCCGCCACCTTTCCCCTTTTGGAAATATTGACGCATCTTCTTGATCTCCCGCACACGCTGTCTGGCCTTGTACTCTTGGGCGTCAATCTCCATAAATTCCTTCGAATCTGGGACAGCGGAACCTTGAGAAGACACCAGCACTGATTGCTCCGGCGTAGAAGACCCTGAAGACATCGGATTGGAGAATGAAGTCATCGCGTCTTCGTCCTCCTCAATCTTCTCCCAGAGCGTCTTGTAGTTGCATCGCTGCCCAATCTTGCTCGGGATCACCTTCATCTTGATCATCTTCTTCGAGAATCGCCATAAGCGCATCACGCACTTTTTTACGGCGAGGAAATCTTCGGAATGGCTTTCTTCGAAAGCTATTCCGTTGTCCTGCGCAGGAGTCCGCCGAAGTAGATGCCGTAGAGCTCGTTCCGGATGTAGTAGCCTTTTGAACCAGGTATTTGTCCTCCTGATCCAACGTCGGCTCCCCTTTGCCTATAGGGCATCCACTTTGTCCTTCGAGTTGATCCGCCAAATCAATCATTGAATTGGTCACCGCCGCCTCGTCGTCCAAGACACCGCCCGATGCCGCCTTGATCAACGCCAGATCTCTCTTCGTGAATCTCGCAGCATCCAGTAAGTGTCCAATATAGAATTTGGTGCCCACCTGGTACTCCGGGGACGACTGGTTCTCCTTACGGTAGATCTCGGCCCGATTGAGGAAACTCTCAATGGACTCTTGAGGAAGCCGTTGGAGTCGAAGAAACTTCTGACGTCTCTTGTCCACCTTCTTCTGATCCAAAATCTTGATGATGGGGCTCGCCTCAATGGTCTTCTTGATGACGTCAACTCCATCGGCTCCACTAACCTCTTCCACCGTCAAGTGCTGTACGATCTTGGCAGCTCGTTCTCTCAACTGCTGCATCAATCGAGGCCCCCTCATCTCAGCTGGAAGTGCTCGTCCTTCACTTGCGATCCAAAAGCTCACCGACCTCCAATACTCCTCCCATGACTCGCCAGGACGGGCATAGAAGATCGGCGGGTAGCTCGATGACAGCTTTCCTGTAGTTCCCGCACCTTGACTATTGCTGTTCCCTGCCACCGACGGGTTCCCGCTCGGAACCTGACCCGAGGGCTTGTTGAAGGGATCTCTTGACTGCCACACTTGAGGTGATGCTGGGGTTCCTAACTCCATGGCGTCCGACGTGGACTGCTGCCCAACTTCATCATCATCACCTCCACAATCTTCCCAATTGACCCACTGCCAGTGATTCGAGGGCGCATCTTGTACTCTTCCTCGTCCATAATCGTCACCGCCAACGTCTTCCCAACGATGCGCTCGTCCATAATCTTCACCGTGACGATCGTGATGAGAAAGATATCCACGCCCCCAATGGTCCGAGTAGTGACTGGACCCACCTGCAGTATATTGGCTTCCACCGTAGTCCGACCAGTTGTCATAGTTGCGGTCATATTCTGCTTTCCAGTCGTACCAACCTGAGTTGTTGGAACGATACGACCAATTGGAGTTCGAACCTGACCACCGTTCCCAACTGTCAGACTCCGGAGTGGCCTCTGACCAGTTCTCTTCCTGCTCGTTGGCCACCATGTAAGCTCCCCAAGGATCCTGGGATGGATCTGACCACGGATCCCGTGATCCTGACTCAGAGTAGCTTCCTTCACTTGGGCTCATAAATTCCACTTGTCGCCGAAGTGCTCCATTGTGAGAAAAACCCCCTTGCCGCCTCGAGCTCCCACCAGATTCGCTAGAATCCTGACCACCTCGAGACCGCCTCTCACCTGCAGCAACTTCGGCTGGAGACGAACGTGACGTGTCACCCCCAGCCAGGAACCTTGGGAATGGAACCTCTTCATTCGGATCCGGCTGATCCGACACCACACCATCGTCTCCATCAGCTCCGTGATGAAGGGTCGCCATGGCTCAAACCTAAGACTAGGCCACACAATCGTGGCTCCGCTACCACTGAAAATGCACGCCGGCCTAAAACCTTTTACCCTCACCACAGAGCCGTGACAGGCTGCATCCAGCGGTAACATCCATGACTGTACGACAATCATCATCATCATCATCATCATCATCATCATCATCATCATCATCATCATCATCATCATCATCATCATCATCATCATCATCATCATCATCATCATCATCATCATCATCATCATCATCATCATCATCATCATCATCATCATCATCATCATCATCATCATCATCATCACATCATCATCATCATCATCATCATCATCATCATCATCATCATCATCATCATCATCATCATCATCATCACCTTGAGCAAAGCTCCCTTGTTTTGCGGCATGAGGTACCATCACGGCGACCAGCACCACCCCCACCCCAGTCCATCGTTTCCGAAATGTTGCCGATGGCTGTCAAGTCGCCCTCAACCACTGATTTCACCTTGCCAAATCCGACGGCTGTCTCGATGGAAGTGGCTTTTGTATTTGGCCACAACTGGGAAAAAACTTTTGGAAACCAAGTCTGAACAAAAAGTTCCATCAGCTTCTCTTTCTTTAATGCACAGGTCAGAATCCAAGCGGCCAGGAACCGACACTGCTCCACAGCTGTTGCAGATCCGACCTCAAGGTGCTGAAGGTGGTGGTAGAAGAAATTCCTCTGGAAATCGAGGGAAAATATTCTAGAGAACCGTTGGAACCCCATTCTTCTGTTCCTCAATGTTCAATGTAAAGTTGCAAATCTCCTACTCAGTTGTCAACTCTCCAATTAATGTTGTAAGTGACTGTCCATCACTTTAGAAGATGACACGGGGGTTCCCATCACCAGCGGGATCTGAAAACCATCCGAATTACCATCCATAAAACCAGCATCACGAGTCACCCATCCTTCTGAGTTTTCCCGGCAATTTCCACATTTGCTGGGTCATTGCGATCCAAAACCCCCACTTTCAAGACACCCGTCTGGGACTTGATGGCTTTGATGTTTCTTCCCTGCACACCCAACAGGTCTTTTACCTTGGAAAGGTTGGTTGGTTTTAGAGACATGAACGGAACCTTTGGGATTGGTTGGCCATTGGCTGGTTGTGTATTTTTTGATGTTGTTAAATGATTTTGAATGTTTATTTTTCGCTGTAACTATGGAACTATGGTAATTTGATTAAAACGATGTGCTGTGTCACTTTTTGGAGACTTTGAAAGACCCTGTTGTAGATGTCACCATCACAACAACATCTGAATGTGAATGCTATCATCAGCATTACCCTCACTGGGTGCCAGGCGCGAGATGCTGGGACCTGAACATGGATGGTCACATCACCATCTTCGCCTCGCACCGCCAAAGAGGGTTGGGATGATTTGCCGGTCGTGGCCGCGACGATCCTAAGCCCTTGCCATTAGACTTTTGCTACTCCAAACGATCTCCCGCAAACACGCCAGCCTCCAGGGACCTGCGAGAAAAGCTTAGCAAGTCCAGTCTTACTGTAGCAATGATGTGCACTGAAGAAGTCAACGCTTCACACGCACTCCAAGACAGGCATCTTGTAGTGGCTTCTCCCTACCAATCGAAATGTTGGCTGCTTACAAATCTGGCCATCTCGATCAAACCCACTGAGCAACACGCAGGATGGGAAGCCATGAGCCTAAAAATGCCAGCTTTGGAGGGCTGAATTCCGTCCAGCATGGTGCTGCAGTTGCTGCAACTGTGCCACCCCAACGATGCTGCTATGTTTGCACCAGCAGCTTGTGCCTTCGTGGCAGGCTAATGATCTAATGGCATACAGATTTGAAGCCAATCCTATAGGTTCAATGTCTTGGGTTGGTAGTTGGAAACAGGTGGTTTCCAATCAGTTTTGTTACATTTGTCACATCTCGCCTGCATCAATGGAGTCATTACTGCCGCAGGGGGAACCACCACTGGAGCCACCGGCACGGGCGGCACGATGCGTGGGACGGGAACCGTTCGGGCAGGAGATGGGGAAGACTCGACCTCAGCACAAGGTGGCACAAGGTGATCCAACGATTCGAACACACCACAATCATCCACCACCATCCTGGTCCTAATATGTACAAATAATGCCATACTTTTTCTGGAGTCTCTTGTTTCATGGATATGCTTATCGACTATGAATGCTTGCCATCATCAAATTGGGGCGCACTACGTTCGCTTCCTTTTTCTGCACCGACACGTCCAGGAAGAAGTCACAGCCGAGCAGGAGCTCCAATCAAAATGATTCTTACATAACAGCTCAGGCCTTACAAATCCGCACAGACTACTTGACTAAACAATTCTGAGTTCATCTCGAACTGCCGAACTGTCACCACCACAGTCTGCAAAACCCCAGGTAACCACATACCCATCTGCCAGAATCGCAGCAAAGGCACCCCAGTTTCCCTGAACCTGCTGCACACCCTTGAGCTGATCTTGGACTGCAGAACTGTCCCCGCCAAAGTCTGCAGAACCCCAGGTAACGACGGATGCATCTTCCAGAATCGCAGCAAAAGCCCTGCTCTGTGGCTTGAATTTGCTGCACACCCTTGAGCTGATCTTGGACTGCAGAACTGTCACCGCCAAAGTCTGCAGAACCCCATGTAGCGACGGATCCATCTTCCAGAATCGCAGCAAAGGCCCCGTCAAAAGCGGCTTGAATCTTCTGCACACCCTTGAGCTGATCTCGAACTGCCCAACTGTCACCGCCACAGCCTGCCTGACCCCAAGTAACGACAGACCCATCTATCAGAATCGCAGCAAAGGCCTCACCTGTGGCTCGAATCTGCTGCACACCCCTGAGCTGATCTTGGACTGCGGAACTGTCACCGCCAAAGTCTGCATCACCCCAGGTAACGACGGAGGGAACTTCCAGAATCGCAGCAAAGGCCCCAGAGGAGGCCTGCATCTGCTGCACACCTTTGAGCTGATCTTGAACTGCCGAACTGTCACCGCCATTCTCTGCATGACCCCAGGTAACGACAGAAGCATCTTCCAGAATCGCAGCAAAGGCCCCATTGGAAGCTTGAATCTGGTGCACACCTTTGAGCTGGTCTCGAACGGCCGAACTGTCGCCGCCATAGTCGTTGTCACCCCAGGTGACGATTGTGCTATTTCCATGACACCAAAAGGCAAAGGCACTGTTTGTTGCTGCCAGTTGCGGTTGAAGTACCAGAGCTGTAAGGCACTCTCCGTCCTCTATCTCTGCTTCTTCTAAGGTTTGCTCAAAATGGACTAAGACTCGATTCTTGGCAGTGATAAGTCTGAGGTGCTTTTTTCCAAGGGCTTGTTGGGCCTCTGTCTTTAGATCTGGCACAGTGGCAGAAGGCAGAAGTGTGAGAAGCTCAGCATGCCCATTCGGCAAAGCTACATTTATCTTAAGCATCGAGCTGAGATGTCCTCAAAATCTGGACGACTCTTCAAAGCATCAACCATGAATCTCTACTTCACACTTTGAGCCCAAGCCAAGCAAGAATAAATGATTGTGACTTTCCGGCAACCCTCTTTTGACAGTCCACATGGATGATGACATCATGATATGTGATATCTGGGTGGATATAATTCAAGCTCCATGATGTCTCTTGCTCAGAGATGGCTCTGACGGCAACTCTGTTCATATCTGAGCTTTCTGCTGGTGGCTGATCCCAAAGCCTGCGGATCTGAAGGCACTTTCAAGGCATGGTAATTCCGAATCCTTTCGGGCCGAAGCTTGAAATCGAAAAGTACTTGGTAAGTTATGAGGAAATAAGTTATAAGTTATAAGTCACTAGTTGTGACTCTAGATTGCATGGGTACCAATTCATTTCCTAGTGGCGCAAGCAATTGCCTCTTCACCTCTTGTGCCACTTTCTCGGCTCTTTCTCTGCGAGCATTCTGACGCTCTCGCTCCTGCCGAGGGAAATCTAATCTTGAATCAGGAGAACCAAAGGGGAATTTCTAAGTCACAAATGACATACTTTAATACTTTGTATGCTGGATATAATCTCTCTCTGCAGGAAGGTGATTACGTCCCAGAAGGCCCTGTACAGCAGGTGTTTCTATACATAGTTGAACCCCAAAAGCGAACGGTACACTGAAACACATCAGAATAGAGAGCTTGCTTTTTGATGATTGCCTGCCTCCTCTTCAAGCTGCTCCTCGAGTTCCTTTCTTTCACGCTCTTCCTGCAATTGTAATCATGCAAGAGTGGGCCAAGTGATGCAAACTTTGCCATTTAAAATTTTGCGTTTCTGATCTTACAAGCGCTTCAACAATGTGTTGCCTCAGCATTGAATTTGATTTAGGAATCATAGACACAGAAGTCGTAGTGACCATTGTGCTTCCCTCGCCTCCTCCATGCGCTTCTGGCGCTCTCGTTCCTGGCGTTCAGCCTGAGCCCACACAACCAGACAAAAAGTTTCACAATAGTGACTATACTTCGGGTGCATTAAAACTCTAGGAACACAGAAGAACTGACAAGGTGGTCATTCCGTCCTTCCACAAAAAATCCGTAGAAACATGCGTTCCATACCTCCTCTCTCTGTTCGCGTTCGCGTTTTTGGCGTTCACGCTCTTCTTGTTTCCTGGCAACAAGTTCAGAAGGCAATCCTCTCACCTTGAGGTCGACGAATGCAAGGTGCTCGGCCTGTCTCCTTTTGCTGGTCAGATCTGCACACAAATAGGATCATGAAGACTAAGTACAGGTCCAGCACTTCTGGTGCAAGAAACTGAACTATCTTTGGCCTCCAAAAAGCAAAAGGACCTTTTCGGAGATGCCGTACTGTAAGGCGGCATCTCCATCCTATACACTGTACGGATTTTTTAGGGCCAAAACGGACGTGCTGGGCTGGCTGTACTCAACTCATCGCTCCAGGACGCTTGCAAATAGCTTTCGAAATAGTATTTTACCTTCAGAAGTTCATTCCGATGAAGTCGAGACGTCAAGCTGCCCATGCTTTCAGGTCTAACTTTTTTTGTTTTAAAAAGATTACAGAGAGCCGGTTCAGATTGCCTGCATCTTAACAATGCCAGTTTCATGTGGCGTTCAATCAAGATGTTTTTGGTCGACCAACCATTGTTGAAGAAAAAAAAATGTGATTGATTCATGGGTCAAAAAAGATCGACTTCCTGCTCTGTTGCAATTCGGAACAAGACCATTGGGGAAAGTCTACCAAGTGACTCTCGTCATGAATTCCTGGCATGGAGGACTCCCTTGGACCATTGATATTGAGCACACGGATCTCATTCTCCTGAAATTCAAAACAAACAAAATCACGCAACACACATCCCGAAACGCATCCCAAAAGCCATGGTAAAAAGGTATGAAAAGGAGATTTGTTTCACATCCCCATCCTGGAGCCACATCTTGAAAACCAGATCATCCTCCCTCTTCCATGTTGCGCCAAGTACTAACAATGGCTTCTTCAAAGCCTTGACCACATCAATGCCAAGATTGGTGCCATCCACCACAGTCACTTTTTGTGGCAAGATCGTTAGGGTACCTCAAAAAAGGTTGAAGCATGTGTCCGCTGCATCGTGTGGTGACTTGAAATCTCGTGTCATCTCGTGTCATCTGGTTCCAACAAAAAGCAACTCAGCAAATCCGCCCACAACACCCACCTGAACTGTCCAGAGCATTCATCAAGGTCCGTCGAGCCCAAATATCTGTGCTATTATACGAGATCTTCAAAGACTCGAAAAAACCTGGCAGAAATGGTGATGAAACTCCCAACAAGAGCAGCTACGATTCGCTCAATGTGATAGTAGAAAACTTCCAACTAGCAGCTAGCACCTATTCAGTTCGCCATGGATTTTCTCATAGTGTACGTGTTGACCGGATGTACATCTACTCCCAGCGTTGAGGGGCGATTTCCTGCCCCCATTCCCTTTTACCTTGGTGTTCATCCCAGAGCTTTGTCGGTAAGGCTTTCAAGTCCCAGGTTTCAGCCATTGGACCAATAGGGCCTTTCTCATCCACCTCGGGTATGACACATCCAAATCACGAAACGTCCCCTGTTTTTTTCCAGGTGTTTTCGATGTTTGCAGTGGAACAATTGCAACAACCCATTGAAAGGTTTCCACCAGTTTCAACCATTTTCATCTGAGAGACACAGCCAGGGGGACACCATCCTCCTGGCAGGGCTCTGAAAGATCGTTTAAAGAAAAAGGAAAAACAAATGTCAAGTTGACTGAGGCTGCCAAAGAATCATGGTTTACCATGGTTTACCAGGTGATCTGACCAACCTTCGTACCACTCTGCACACCCAGTCCTGTGGCCAATCCCAATTCATGGGCTGCTGCAAGGGCTGCTTGATCCACACCAGTCTGTCCTCCAGCAACCACTCCTAGGACTCAATGACCCCCAAGGCCCGCAAGAATTCTAAGACTTGCCCCGAAAAACTCCCACTATGAAGGGGGTTTAACCATGGTTTTCCATGTCACCATTACTAATCTCTACATCTGCAGTCGACAGGACACCCGCATCAAGACATCTGTGCTGCAACCAAGTGACTCTCTAGTGAAATTGACATTGCGACCAACGGTGAAGCGGCACAACAAAAGCGCCACAGGACCATGGACATCACAATTGAAGCTCTAAAGCTTGCATTTGGAGTAAGGCAAAAGATTCGTTCTTGCATAGCATCTCATTGCAACGTTGAAGTTATTCCTGAATGATCCTGAATATTTCAACGCTTTTACTTTTACTGCATGTTTGCTTCATCATGCAGTGTTCTGATAAGAGATTCGTGGCCATTTCGCATCTTGCAGCTCAGCGTTTTTGGGCTAACAGTCAGGGCAAACGTTTTTTGCTTCATCTTTCAGTGACTTCAACCGAAAACAAATCACAGCACTGTGTAACCAAAAACCCAACACTTCGCCAGGACTGCTCTTCTTCCGCCATCTTCGCCTTGGCAGCGCAGCGCAGATGGACCACCCGATCAAAACACCATGGACGGAGCAGCCGCGCCTTCCATTCCTCCATTTCCTCCGCCGTCACGGAGGCCTCCGCGGGCTCATCGTCCTCGTCGGACTCTTCCTGACAAGGGAGCCAGCTACACCACTCATGCAGCAACATCCGGGTACATAGGAATCATAGGATCAAAATTTCATCATTTTTCATCTATACTCTGCAAAGTCCAAGCTAGCTTCAACCAGCACCTTTGGGATTCAGAATCATATTTAAACAATGCATCCTTGCCTGCCACTTTTTGCGCTTCTTTGCGCCTCCCTGACATTTTCAGAAGACAATCCCAATCTTTCTCAAGAGTTCAAGTGTTGATGGACCGTTTCGACTTTTGCCTTGGAGACCAGGTCTTCTCTCTTGCGTCCCAGCATACCAACCTTAAACAAAAATGAATAGCCAAACTATCAAAAGGCGCAACAAATTAGCAGCATTATGGGAACCCAAAAGTCAAGATCATACCTAAATCCTTGCTTCTGCCCAGAAGCAGCACATGGCGCAGCGCAACGTGCGCTTTTCACACGGTGCTTGCTCGCAGTGAATAGGCAAGGGGAGAGGCACAAGGATTTGGCTGGTGTTTGGTAATCGGTAAGGCCCTCAAAAGTGTATGGCCTTAGCTGTTGCCGAAGCTAGGAACCCCAGGTCAATACCAAACCCTGCACCCTGCAAGGCATTATTGGTTGGGTCTGAAGTAAGAATTAAGCAGTACTCTACATTAGCCTTTCTTCATCTTTGGTTGTCATGATTTCTGACTCGCTTTCATGATGTTCAAAGCTCTTGAGCCAACATTTCCAACATCTTTTTTGATCGGTCCTCAACCCTACACTTCAAAATGAATCAAAACATAGAATCTTCAGAAAACAAACTCTGGTGCTGCCATGATGGAAAGACCTTGTCAATTCTATGTCTACTTCGAGATGACTTCCAACCTACGAGGGAAGACTTTGAGCCCTTGTCTTTTTTCATCGCATCTATTCAGGTGCTTCTCTCAAGTTCTGTTCTATTCTACTCAACTGCTGCTTCTTTCAGTGCTTGGCGAGGGGTTTCTTCATCCTGACAAGCGGATCGTCCAAGAAACAGCTTGCGAGAAACGGTGACCCGTCACATCTTTTGTGCCTTGCAGTTAAAGTGTAGGAATGTGGCTGCTTTTTTTCCGATCATTTGATTCCATCAGTGACTTTGGAGAGATGATTCCTTTCATTCAATCATACAAGTGCATACTGGATCGAACGAGACTTTTCAGCCCACAGATGGCTTTTGCACAATTCAAAATCTCAGGAATTTCCAAGACTCTCCCATTTCATAATCTTAGTTCTATCTATCAAATCTTCACTGTTTCTGTTTCTTAACGCGCCTCCTTCTTCAGGTGGGCATTGGCCTTTTCCAAGGCTTGCGCTGCCGCTAGTGCTGCGCTTTGCACCTCAGAAACGATGAAGCGGGGCCCTGGTTGCCACAATAAGGATCCCTGTGCTACATGATACCCTGGGTTACATGGTTGTTCATTATGATTATATGCTTCATGTAAGCATCTAAGTATAATAGTATGACACTACAAATATTGACAGTATGGTTTTATCAATAAATAGAATGAAGAATGTCAACCACATAGTTGCAGTATATGACATAGAGTCCCTGTTTAACCATTTTGGTATCATCACTTTGATTCACTTGTGTCGTCTAACAGGTGATATTTTGAGCAACGAAGTCTTGGAATCATAGGGTCATGCTTCAAGGCGATACTTCACAAGAAACACATTTCAATAATGGGCGTTTGGCTTCAAAGGCATGTGGCATGCTTCGGTTGATGAACCTGCTTCGTTTCAGATTCTTTGGGCACTGCATCTTAGTTCGCAAACTCTGACCAACCGAATTCTAGCCAAAACCCCAACAAAACGGCAACCCTAAAGTTTCTAAAGATATCCTGGTGTCCCTAATTCATGGATTCATCACTCCGCATCCCCTTTGGACAGGATCCGTTTCGGAGCCCAGGCAGTATGCTGATATTTCTTGAAATCCTCGCAGTGGCAGTGCCATTTTCGAGGAGACTGAAGCTGGGTGGTGGTTTCAACCCATTTGAAAAATATTGGCCCAATTGGATCATTTCCCCAAGTAGCGGGGAAAATAAAAAATATTTGAAACCACTAACCAGAGTTTTTGTTGTTTCTAAGGCAAATGGCAGGAATTCACGACCTATTCCAAACTGTCCTTCGGATTATCGGCTGCAAACTCCTTGGCTGCTGCCTGTTGCAGGCTTGAGTGGCAAGAAACAACTGATGACAAATTAAGGAAAACAAATCAAGGAACTGAAAGCATCAGGAGCACAACGTTTCTCATTCAAGTTCGTTTTTTGTGAAAGCGCCAAATGAGAGGATCATACAGATCTCCAAACGGTCAGACAGACATTGACAGAACGGCACAAAGAGTGGAAGGGAGAAAGAGATGCGACCTTTCTCAATATCATATCACCAAACCGCTTTTTTCTATTCCAAGCCTCTGCAGACTGGGAGGCTGTCTTTGCATTCTGTAGGAGGGCGGCATACTGC
>DF241429.1:54006-79205 GCA_000507305.1 Breviolum minutum Mf 1.05b.01
GTTTCATGATCAGCAGAAATTCCGGAAAGTCCGCATCCTCTGAGACACAACTCAGAAGGAAGGGTGTGCATCGAGCAGATTCAAACCCACCCCATCAAGACCTACGAATCGTTTCGCGCATGTTTCCTAAATGCTAAATGTGACCAGGGTTGGACTAGAAGGAAAATTTAAGCAAGCATGTGTTAGGAACCAGGAATCAGAAATCCACTGTTTCTACAGCGCTCAAATCTCAATCACGGTCCTCAGCACGCTGCTTGCTGCGAACAGCACCCGGAAGCTTTTGGGTGAACTGCAGCAGCTACGGCATGACACTCAGTGGATACCAAGCTTGTCTTGTCATGCACTCCTACCCGAAAGGAGGCCTCATGGAAGATCTCACGCAGGCGTGCAGTCAACGAGTCCCCCAATGGCGTGATGTCGTAGATCATCTTCCAGAACTGCAGTGATCGGTGATGAATGACGATGGATTAGCAGCAAAAATGTAGAGTAGATGATAGGAAACTCATATCTGCTCTTATCACTCACCAAAGCTTTCGAACACAAACTTCTGGCCAAACAAAAATATCCGACCACCACAACCCTTCCAAGTCAATGTTGTAACCGGACCATCAAAACGTCAATCCTTGCTTTTGCTTTCCAACGGCCTGGTCAAAGGACAGCTCCACTGGAGCACTTCCATGCTGTGAAGTTCCGTGAGCTGCCAAGAAGAAATCACGGAACCTGGAAATGGCTCTGTCGATCACCATTGGCCCCTGCAATCAATTAGCTTTCTGTAGCCCCCCGAAAACAAACATGGCAATGGAAAACCCACCATTTTCTAGATGTATTTCCCATTGAAAATGGCGATGTGCCATTGCCATGTTAGTTTTCGGGGGGGGGTACATTAGCAGATGTTGGGATCTGTTAACGTTTGAGGCTCCAGGCTGTGCAACCTCCGATGAGTTGTAGCCAGTGGCCTATTGGAATCTCCAGCTGAGAAACTCTGCAAAAACGACACTCAAATTATAAACGTCATAGCAGCATCATTTGGGAGTTTCCAGAGTTGGAACAAAAAAAAACTGACATCCTGAAATTGAATTCAGGCCTCAATTGCCTCGGCCTCTTTCTTGGCACGTTCCTGGTCCTAGACATTCACTAATCGAAAACGGTCGCTGCCATGTCATGCGGTTCAAAACCGACAGCTAACCTGAAACTCTCGGAAGAGCTGCATGAGCTTCAAAAAATCTTTGAAGCCGAGCCCTTGGAAGGACCATGTCTCTTGCAAAACCTAAGCTTGACCAAGTGGGGATGTTGAAAAATGCTGACCCCCAGCTCTATGAAGATTCATGTGAATATCCCCAAATCAAGAAGGAACTCTTAGGTGTCATGGCATACGGCATACCCATCTGGTTCCAAGCCAAGCCAAACAAGCCAGAACCAGGTTCTTCAATATCTCAGGTCTATGCCTCTTTCATGATCCTTTGCAACTCTGGTCTCATCTTCCTGACAATCCAGGGAAACCCCGCAACAAGAAATCTTTGGAAAGCTGAATTTTTCATGTTGGCCCTCTGAACAAGAAATTGTTGCCTTTTTCAAAATCCGAGGCAAACGAGGCGCCTGTCCCGGGCCATCACTGGAAAAAGGTCTTGCACCATTCGCACCAAACTCAGATGACAAAGAGATAGCTTGAATCATGACATGTCATTCCGTGTGACGGGATATCTTAATTAGCATCTTGGACACAGCAGCAACAGGACTGTCTACAAAGTCCAGTAAGGGCAGCACTCTTTGCTGGCAATGAGGCCACTGTGTTTGACATCATAGCGATCGAAAACACTTTTCAAGTGATTCACCTGACATTTTGCAACTGCAATAAAATCTTGGCTCCAAGCGGATGTTACAATAATTCAATACTAATGATCCCAAACATCAGCTCTAGCCTCGCCCTCCGTCCAACCACCATTGGATTTGTAGACCTGCATCGCTCTTAGGTCCATGTTGTTTAACTGTGCTTTTCAAGCTGGCAAAACCAAACCTCCCTTAGATCTCGCGAATGGTAGGAGCAAACACCTGGAAGAAAGATCAGGGACGCAATCATAAAGACGTTGGATCATTATTCCTTCAAAAAAATCTACCCGAACTGAAACAACAGAAAAGAATGGATAACAGGATAGCACAAAACTCCATGGATCTCGCATTTTTCTGCCTTTGTGACGCTGATCACTGCACCCACTCAACACATGCCAAGTGTGGACGGACAAAGGCCATCTGATCCAGGAAGGGCTCATCCTTAGCCGCATCCAAATCTAAGGATCTTTAAATTGAAAAAAACATCAAACATATTTGACATTCATATTGTCAAAATATTCATTCGATTTCAATTATAAAAATAGGCTTATATTACAAATATATATATATACATTATATACTTCATACGTGCCCTTTATTACTAACCTCAACATATCCTTAAATAGCCTCATACATCCCCAACCATCTACCGTTCTGAGTCGCCAGGCTGCGCGGTGTGATTTTGCACAAACTTGCGCTGCCAAGGCCAGGTACTGCGACAGCTTCAGGTCGTTTCTCTAGGGTTTCAAAACGAAGGATTCAAAGGGCAAAACACGTATACCCGCTGAAACTAAGAAATCGTGAGTTTTCCTCGCAAAATAGCCCAAAAAGGATAAATTGATTTTGCAAACATTGGTTTTCTGTGGCGATCATTTTAGCTTCAGGGAGGGTATACGGTTGGGATTTTTTTTGGCTCAACAAGACTGCCTGGTGCCGCACACGGAAGCCTAGTTGCTTGATAGCCTTGCAGTGACAGCTGATGGGCAGAAGGTAAATACTGATGAACCTGGAACCTCCTTGTCACATAGATCCTTCACAGAATGACTTTTCCTATCCGGAAAAAAATGGCCACTATGGTCCCAACTTGGTACGACTATACTGGCTACAAGCTCAGACCCTCCCCACCTGAGCTGCTTCCGGTTCATTCAGGCCCTGTCATAAAGGTTGCTAACATGACTTGCATTTTTGGTTGACTTGGTATAAGCTAAAAAACAACAAGAAATCCCAATTGCACCTTGGCACCCAAAGGGACAGCTGCCTCAAAGGCCTTCTTGTAACCTGCAGATTCTCGCTCCTGCCACTTGCACAAATTCCAATCATGATGGAAGTTTGAAGCAATCATTTCCAGACACCAAGAATTCCAAGAATATACCGTGATGCTGCAAGTTTGCAAGTGAAAGGAGTCAAGTGTCCTGAAGCATACCTAGGTCAGGTGGAGGATAAACCGAGCAAAGTCATGATCTGAAAGCCCTGCACCCTTCAAACCCATTGCTATATTATTTGCAACACGACTGTCCCTTCAGGGCCTGTTGTGGCACAAAACCTTTTCAACATTTCTTAGATAGATGATGAAGTGCGTTTTTTGGATTTTTTTTAATACATAATATATTTGCAAATGCTCTAGCAGAAAATGGCCTGGATGACTGGTTTAGCATTTGAAGACGATACCACTTCGGACAAGAAACGCACCATCTTCCGAAACTCACGCCTTGGTGCAACCAAGAAGGCTGGAAGGCTGGAAGTTCACCACCCTCACAACCGACCTTGTGTATTAAATCCTTCTCTACACCAGGAATGCAGCTTTTCTATGCTTTTGTCGCATAAGTCTAATCAACGGAATGCAGCTTCATGAGCCACTGATGCTTGCTGTCTACTGCAGCCCAGCAGCCTCATGGCGCAAATTCACAACTGTTCTTGGCTTTCAATGGACTTTTCCACTGTGAAACACAAATGCAAGCTCAACAAAACCTGTGATGTGAGAAATGTCAACCCATGAATGCCCCGCTGGTGGCAGCCAATCGGAAGCCAATCGAATCGGATTCGGGGTTCGTTGACCCTTCTTCGCTCAAGACCAGAATTAAATTTGGAAGCTACGAACGCATGTTTGGTGAAAGTACCTGGGCATCTTTTGGCCCAAGCACATTTACAAAAGCTGCCGTATTGGTTGCTCTGGTCGCGGCGTTCGAAATGCATTTCGTTTTACCATGGCTTTAATTACTCGTAGGCTCAAAGGCTCAAATGCCTAAGAACTTTGAATCACTACCGACGGCGGTAGAAAACCGCATTCACCTCAGTATCGCATCAAATGTGACATCAGATTTTGTTATTCAAGCTGTATCTTGAATAAAGAGTGGAATGCCAGGAAGATTGTAGAACCACTGCAGCAAGGCAGGATTATGCAACCGGTCGCTTGAGGAGTATGAATTCAAGCTACACACATGCTTGATGATCAGCTTCAGCTCTTCTCTGGACTTTTGCCTCAGCCTCCATCTGCGCCTGCCACATCGGTAGGGCTGATGTGGGTAAGTCGTGGGACTCGAGAAGCGACTAGCCCGAATCTTTTTGGCCCGACAAGAGCAATTTCACAGATCTCTTGAAACCCTAGGTTGCTGCAATGCGAGTATCATGGAACCAAACAAACAAACAAACAAACAAACAAACAAACAAACAACCAAGCAAGCAAGCAAACAAACAAACAAACCAACCAACCAACCAACCAACGAACGAACGACGGAACGAATGAATGAATTAAGTGAATGAACGAACTAATAAAGCAGACACAAATGAAAATAAGATATGTGTGTATACATATATATATATATATATACATATATAATATTTATACAGTATACATTTGTTTATTTATCATGCAACTTACACAATAATATACAGTACATCCTATTGTAAAACCATACAGAATCAAAATTCCGCATAGGTATCCCATCCCCCCATTCTAACTCAGAGCCTTCAGTTTGCGCATATCCGATGGGTAGCTGATGTGAAAAAAGCTGTATCCAAGGAAGGTCACGCACCAAGGAATACAAATTGTCGCCTCAGAATGCCAGTCATCAACAAGCACAGTGACATGTATCAGGTTCCCGCCATGACTTCTTCTAGACTCGTTCTCGTTGCTTCCTTCAAGACGTGGCTTTCTAAACCGGCTGTCCTCCCCTACCCTGCCGGCACTATTGCACCAAGCTACAGCCATTGCATTTCCCAAGGCTACGGCTGACTCAAGATCTTTGGTTTCGCCCTGGGGAAGTGTTGCTATATGGGGAGAATGGCTAGCAAAAATGAAACGAGAGTCGATATGACGGTATGACTGTCCTCCACACGGCCAAATTGATAGCCAAAGGCATTGGCCAGGTTTGCCACAAGGAGGGGGCCAATGAGGTTAGCTATGGAATTCTCAAGGGCGCATTCTACTGCCATCACTTTGCCTTAAACAGCAGGTTCAACTGCCAAACTCAGCGGGGAACAGGACATCTCCCTTTTCAGAAAACAGGTTGGAGAATAGATGGACAAGCATTGCCATGGCGAGAACATGTCCAAAATGATTTGATTTCTCCAAGTCGCTACGATTCTTGGGTGGCACGATGTCGGAAAGGATTGGGAAGTTCGTCCCGGACTGTGCCCAGTTTCCAAGAATGCTAAAGCCAGCAATCACTGCGAAGTAGACTCCTGGATGAAAGTCAAGATGTGATGATAAATTGCCATTTTGTCCCCATCAAATTGATCAATATTGCCTCTGAGTGTAGGAGGGTAGAACCCTTTTTTCATGAAGGAGACTCTTTGAACTTTTACCAATGGATTCTCCCAAACATGACAGCTACAACAAACTTTCAGAATACATGTATATCATCTGGGTCTGCATGATATATCAGTCTCAAGTTTCCCAAAAAATGTTTCTTTTGCCGAACATTTTGGGGCCCAAGAGGCCGAAGACCGCTGCTTTGGAGCCAGGAGGGATGCCAGCAAACCACAAATAAACCAATGGAATACCTATGGCCACTGTGATCTGTGCCTTGGAAAACTTGGTTACAAGCAAGTCGTCAAGTCGAGTTTTCCAGGATGCGAACGAACCAAAGATGGAACGAACCATGGAACCAAGTCACATTCAAAGGACGGCCATGGTAACCCAAGCGTTTGGCCAAGCAGTCAGCGATTACACCCCCGAGGAGAGTTCCAAAAATGCCCATATAAGTGCCTGCGAAGACTCAAAATCCAATTGATCGCAAGCAATCCTCACCTAAGGCTCTAATTGCTGAAGATTAGAACTCGCATGCACAGTAAGCTGCGATCAACCTAAGAAGTTTCATGCTGCAGGACGCCTCAAAGCCTTGAACTGCTTGAATTACCCACCTGACACCTTTGAAGTCAAGTGGGTTTTTTTCTGGGCCTTCTGATGCTAGAAGCGATCCTTGCCAATCCTCTAGGCCAGACAGCTTGAAAAACAGCAAGTTGTTGCCCATCACCTGCGAATGGCAGGAATTCTCGGAAGGAGGCATTCCACCAAAGCATGTTCATGCAATGAGGAGAACTCCTTTCAAGTGGGAAAGAGGCATGAACAAAATGAAATACAGTAACTTCCCAAAAATTGAGGTTTACACAAGAATGACAAAAAGAAATCGTCTTGCAGTCATGAGACACTCCATGGAATGGTGCCAAAGATTCCTTGCCTGCAATCAATTCAGCAGACCAATGGGAGAAAATGAAGGGGATCCGTCTAAGGGCAGTGACCTTCTGTGCAATCCAAGCTGCACCACCATGATGCAAAAGGTTGGTATGCGCAAAAAGCGAACCTGGTGTTTCGCACAGGTAAGAAACAAGCTTCAACACTAAATATTGCCTCCAAACATGACTAATTGGTGGTTTCAACCCAATTCCCTAAGGATTGGGCTGAAAATAAAAATGTGTTGAAACTTGAAACCACCACCAAAAGATGATCAGGTGACTCATCATCCAACCACTTGAACTACAGCGACACCCCTGGCCGGTCCCTTCGCACCATAATGCAAAGCTCTGCCAGCACTGCCCCACAACAGCTTTTACCAGCAGAGTCATCAAGCTGCTTTGGTGGCTCCACCTGAAGAAACCCAGTGGCTGCAGGGAAGTCTCGCCCCCGTGTGGCTCATCGAATTCCAGTTTACATACTGGCATGCATATGTTGTGGAGTAATTAATCCCCACGGGGTGGAAAAGGAGGCACCCAAAAATTCGAGAACCGGACCTGATCTCATCAGACTCAACTCGTCAATCCCATCTGAGGAGGTGGCCATAAAGATAGCGATCACTACGCTGATGAGACCTGCAAGAAGACCACCTAGAACAAAGAGCAATCGCCAACCAGGGATATAGCCTGGAGCACCCTGCTCTCCCAAATAGACGTTCGCCAAATTGCCAGCTACCCTGAGTCTCGAAATCCCACAACAAGCGTTTGAGTCAGCCACCAATTGGAAAGAGGAACCAAGAATCTGGTTTTGAGAAGCGCGTATCATAGTGAAAATTCCTTGATTTCCTAATACCACACTTGACACTTGCTGCTGGGTGGCAAAGTCGTCAGGCACATGCCCACCAAAAGGGCACTTTGTACATAGGAGAACATTTTGCCCCGGCGATCATCAGACGTGGAGTCTGCAATGATGCCGTTGACAATCGGCCTCAAGGAGGCCAAGAAGAAACCACTCATGCCACGAAGGGCCTCAGGATTGTTGACCAAGAAAAACAATGAGTCCAACATGCAACAACAACAACAACAACAACAAGAACAACAACAACAACAACAACAACAACAACAACAACAACAACAACAACAACAACAACAACACCAACAACACCTCTCAACTCCCAAGTATGGATTCTTTAACAATTGTGTTTCGCATCAAAAACTCTTTGCAACTGTGCTACAATCATGTAAGAGAAGCTAGGCACAAAGGCCATCAGAGTTGCCTCAGCTCATCGTAGAATGGGGCCACATCAGCCAAGCACTTGGTTGCTAGGTGGTGGTTTCAAGTTTCAACCCATCTGAAAAATATTTTTCAAATTGGATCATTTTCCCAGGTAACCTTCCAAGGTTGAACCTCTGCAGCCAACTGGCTGCCGTAGCCTCTCCAAGGGCACCAATAATCAAAATGTGCTTCCTTTTAATACAGCCTGCAACCGCGGAGGTTTCGAAGTTTCAGATCTTACAAAATCAAGATTCACGGATTCACGATTCCCAGCACCCGAAGACCAACAACCACTCAAGCAACATCACACTGGCACAATCATAAGTCGTAACGCAATTCGTACAGCAAGAGGAAGTGAAAGCAAGGCAGGAAGTTACATACAAGAAATACATAGAAAAATCTAACGGAAATTGATTTCCTTGAAACCTTTGAGGAATCTTTTGGCCAAAAAACAACCGGTTCTGGCCTCGCCTCGGTCAGCAATCACCCCCCAAAATGGTGCTGCCAAGTTGGTAAGGACCAGCTGCACTGTGCTCAGAATAGCCTTGAAAAAAGCTTTGAAGGGTATGGAGTATATCTGGTGTGCTGTATCCATGTCCAATCATTCTATCGAAAAAAAAAAAAACACTTCTGCCTACCGTATTAAGACCTATATTCTCAACATTAAGCAATATCATTTCTTTAATTGCTGCGCCAAAATTAATATCCTCAACAAGTCGCAACATCCGTCAACTTCAAAATACCACCTTTCTGCAGAGCAAATTGGCAGGCCGGGACGAGCTGGGAGTCAATGCCTGCTTGGCAAACATCGTCACTGGAGCATCAAGGGAAGTCACCGCAACATTCGTATGGAAAAATCCACCGGTAGTTGATATTGATAAAAATTTTGTGTGCGTAAACTAGGCCCCACTAATTTCACTAATTTCACTAATTTCAGTAATTTCAGTATTTTATCTAATATGTTTCAACTGTTTCAACCATCCCAACTGCAGGATTGTGTCCCCTCAAGCGACCATTTTGTACACAGGAGCTGCAGCTGGTCTTCAAAGACCTTTCGCGAGGCTCTCAACCTCTCCAGCAACGGACAGAACATCCATTCCAAACCTTCGAACATCTTGGAACCAAGAAAAAATTACAAATTGATAGATCAATAAGGTGATATCGTATTCATCTAAACTCTAAACATAGTTGCAGACTTTCCTATGGTTTGCTTCTCAGGTTTTCCCAAACTGTCTGCACATTGATCAGAATGGCACGTTTCATTGTTGCCTCATATCCCCGTCATTAAAGCATCATGCACTTCCGGCAACCTCCTCAGTTCAAACCCCAAGGAAACACTCCCTGAAACGAACAAACATAGCACCTGAAAATGGGGATGGTTGGAAGATTTTATTTTCCTTTTGAAGATGGCCTGTTTTCAGTGGCTATGTGAGTTTTGGGGAGGGTAAATCTGTGCTGTTTGAACGATTCCCTGGCCTTTCACGTGGCAAAGACAGGCGAAGCACCAGACCAAATTGAGCCAGGAAGGCGAGTTCGTCATAGTCATTTCCCTTCACCTGTTGCAGAATTCTCCAAGAACCCGAGAGATACCATGTCTTTAGCTATATTTCTCCACATATCTAACATATATATCATATATATATATCATAATATCTAGAGCATCTTTAATATTACTAAAGATCCCCCAGAAAAGATTCATGTCATATTGTAATCCAAGGCACAAAGGTCTGATAGAATTGCTCCAGCTCTTCATTGTTTCCTTTCAATACCAGTTGCCTTGTAGCAATGTGAGAGCGAATCTCCGAAATTCCAGGTCTCAAAGTCGAAAAAGCTCCATCTTCTGTGCCATGATCTTTGCAAAGCACATCGTATTTTCGCCGCCAAAAACTGAAGCCACAATTGGCATAGTGAAGAACTACAGGTGCACCTGGACCCTTGCAAAGTAAAGTATAGAGTGTCATACCTCCATCACGTAAAAATCCATGTACACCAGCTGGAAGCGGTGGAAGCTCTCCTCTTGGTCCAATCGATGTCCTTACAGCACATTTTCCATTGGAGTAGGAGTTGAAGTAGGCAGGGCAATGTGGCCTTGGTCCATGGCAGCTCTCATCATCGCTAGAGTCATCGGCACTTTTCGCTGGTTGTTCAATTGAACTCAGGGTCACATTCAGACTTTCCAAAACCTCAGTTCTTTTCGAAGCGATCTCATGCATAATAGAGAGAAGGCGACGTAGTGCATGTCTTTCTCTGCGTGGCAGTCTCACATACCCATGAGAACGACCACCTGGAACCGCATCTGCGTGTCTCCTTGCAAAGAGGTCTGGTTCAAACTCCTCATCTTCTTCAGCAACTTCGCCAGAGTACAGAATGCGCGGCTCAACACCAAGTTCTTCCAAAAGCATGGGGCTCATCTTGAAAAGACTGACCTCTTCGAAAGGGTCGTCTACTTCCAAATGCTCCGGAACTGCTTCAAGGTTTGCAAAACGCACTGCTGAAAAATGGAGGGGCACTTCTGCAAAAAACTTGCGAGCGTCACAATGCCTTGACTGGTCAGGAAAGAAGAGGATTTCATCTGCATCCACATGTAGAAGCCACTGAAAGCCTTCTGACTGCGCTGCAAATAGTGCGTGTTCAATACAAAGCATTTGTCGCGCCTGAACGTCCTTAATATGGGTATCCAGGTGGGTAGTTTCTCTATAAAGCTCCAGCTGCTCATCCTCTCGCAAGTAGTATCTGGACTTTTGCCGCACTTCACTCCACCATTGATCCGTACATAGGATAGCAGTTGCTGAGCACAATATACCATTAGGGCCCGTCGGCAGCGGTCTACTGAACTTCTGTACAGCCGAAATCGCATCTGCTTCACCTTCATCATCTGGAGAATCAAAGTATAGCATCACATGTTGGAATCCATTGGCATGATGCTGAAGTATCAGACTTTCCAGCAATTTACCAGGGATCCCTCTAACCATGGAAGCAACACAAAGCTTAGGAAGGTGATCACAACGATGGTCATCATGAAGGAGGGCTGGTGCTGCCATTAAGGTACCATCCGGTGAATGCCAGCTACTAAGCCATGCCAAATCCATCAACCCTTTGGGTCGAAGACCCCGTGGCAACTTGCGCCAGGACACACCATTGGCCTCCGCACAACGGAGGGCTTCAAAGTATGGCCAGTCTTCTAAGTTCTTACTGAAGACACGGAAGAAGCGTTGGTTTAAACCAACCTTTCGGCCATCCACCAAAATATAAGCCGATTCTTCCGAAACTTCACTGGCCCAAATTTCATCTTCATGCAACCTAGCCCAGCCATCTTGGAAATCACGTGCTAGAACCACTTGACCACATTCCAAACAACCCAGCTTGGAAGCATCGACCACAGGCTCTGATCGCAAGTCCACATCCTCAGTGGCTTCCAACAAAAGCTTCTCTTGCGCCTTCGCTTGCAAATGTTCAAGCATCTTTCAAAAAAATCACACGCAGCCACCACGGGGTGCATGCATGTGCCTCTCTTTTTGGAAGATCATCCTTTTGAAGAGCTACCAAACCACGTAAACATTGCTCATAGACCCCACTATGAAGCGTGATGGCACAACAGATTCTCTTCGGGATATCTAAAACAAACGTGACCCAACTCCTACTGCTGCTGCAAGTCGCCTCAATTTGATTTTTTCTTGGTATGGTAGAGGTGGTGGCTTTAGAGGCTTGCGTATCTATGTTTTTTGTGCTTTGGCTTGAGCTGACAAGCTGCAAAGTTTGCGAGATCTGAGAAAGCCTTATGGCCAGCGGCTGCCCAAAAGCAATTAATTTTCATTTCATCAGAATTGATTACTGTGTGTTTGATCCAACCTGCCCAACGGATCCCAAGTACTTCTGATGCTTCATCAACTCTTCCCAAAAGCCCATTCCTGGCTTCCCACCATTATGGCCTTCAACGGCACTGGCCAAACAAAGAGCTGCTAGCATCTTCAAGCCAGGCTGACGTCCCACATCTGCACTCTCACCCTTGGACTCGGTGAGATCAGAGCCATGAGACTCCTGGCTGCGGGCAAGCTGCGCTCTTGCGTCACTCGGCGGGGTGTATTTCAAGGACAACCCTTGTTGCCTTGTGATTTTTCTCATTGCTTGCATATTTACAATCAAAATGGTAGCCAAACTACTAAAATTTCGGTATGTCCTCCAACTTTTGAGGCTGAACGGGTGACATGGGCGCCATGGCAGCCGTACAACGACTCCTTGGTGAAGGCATGTACATCCAAACCTTTGATTTTGTGGACTTCTCTTGCAAAAACTGAGGCCAAGACAAGAAATGTGGTCTCAGCCCAAAAGAAACTTGTGAGTCGACTTGGAAAAAGCTTGAGCCACAAAAAGATGTATAAAGATATGCCTCCGATATGCCATTATACGCCGGATGCCGAAGGCTAACGGCAAATGGAATCGGTGCCAAAACTCCAATATTCAAAATATGCTTGCACGCACAGGGTCTCTGCATCTAGACCATTTCTTTACTTTGTGCATTGCGCAAAACAGAGACTCCGGGCTTGTCAAGAGTGCCAGTATCATCAACATCAACCTGCCACCAGCAACCCGTTGACAAGACAAAGGGGCCAAGGATCTCTTAAAACCGAAAGCCATTATTTGAAACATGCCCTCCCTTTGATAACACTGTCTGCTGTGGGACCGTCGCTCTTGGACATGACACAAACTGCGCAGATCAACAATGTCAAAGACTGCCATCTTTGTAATTTGTTTCCCCTCTGCCTTATTCAGCATGCTCTGCATGACCAGAAAGTTGGATGTGAAGCCCAACTCTCGAAGAGCTCGCATGGCCTTCGTAAGTCTCGTGTGTTCGTTTGGAGGTGAAGTCCAAGTCCGGCGCCGTCCACCATCGCAAGCTGTCAATGTGGTGAGCCGTTCAAAAAAAAAAGCTGGATAAACCCACCTCCAATGCTGGAAGATTCTCCAGACCATCCTTTTTTGGCTATGAACATATTGAGCGCATCACTGAAAAAAAATCAAGATATCCTACTGGCTGGAAAAAGCCAGTAAGCAAAGATATTAATCATAAAAAGTTAAGGAAAAAAATGCAAACAGTAATGAAGATATTGATCAACTTCGCCTGCATGTGGCGAAAGGGCCAGTTTTGAGTTGTAACTCCCAAAAAGTTGATCAAAGTCATCGAAGGTTCACGGCGCTCACGGTGTCCTTGTTGAAGGCTCCATCGATCTGATCCAAGTCGACGTTGCAAAATCCCTGAGAGCGGGACACATGTTGTCGTCTTATGACTCCTATGACAATGATATGATCCCCAAAACCATGCCAAACCGTTGGTATTTGTTTGTCCTACAAGAAGTAAGATTGGATAGTCCTACTTCTCAATCAGTTGCATGACAGGCAGTGAGTTGATTTTGTTTGTCCCCCGCGGGCCAGTCCTCCCGCTTGCGGTAGGTTAAGAGGAGCCGCCAAAGACCACCCAAGTCTAGCCTTGCAACAATAGAAAAATAGAAATCATTCCCTTCACAAACAGCTCAAGAGGAACTAATTGGTGTCTCTCTTGCTCTGTCTCTCTCTCTCTCTCTCTCTCTGTCACTGTCTCTTGCTGTCGCTCTGTGGCTTAAGCAACGAACTCATTGCCTTCCACGCCAGCTTCTTCAGCTGCCTCTTTTCAAAGAATCCGAGAAGCCCAAGTCTTAACTCTCACTGTCAATAGCAGGGGATGAAGCAACTAGCCATGTCAGCTTGAAAACTGCAAGAGCTGCTAGTGCACACGAATCCTGGTCTCAAAAGCATCTTCTTTCGGAACTAAGTTCAACTTTAGACTGAGTTCTCTGACACTGAATCCAATTCATAGCTTCAAATGGTTCTTCCCCTCCGCTGTACAGTGGCACACAAGCCCATGTTGACCATGCCTCAAAAATGGCTGAGATGTCCCACATTTCCTGAAGCATTTTTCGCAGGACAGGTGCAGGGAGAGATTCCAAACGCTCTACTAACACTGGGAGATGAGATCCACTTGGGCTCCAAACATAACCAATCTCCTTCAGAATTGGCACCACCTGTTGCAGCTTATCTGCATCTTTTGTAACTTCAAACTTGTGAAGCTTGAATCAGCTTTCCTGTAAGATGTAACATCCACGAGTCGTACAAACACAATACATGAAGCGCGGAAAAAGCACACCCGTTTGCCCCCAGCCTGTCTCATGTAGATGGTGCCCGAGTTGTTAGAGTCATGCCGCTTCAAGATATCTTGAACCATCTGGCAGGGAAATGTTTCAAGATGTCTTGTTTCATTTCATGATTTATTCGACACAGCAGCAGGACAAACAGTTGCCGCCTCCAACTCAGTCTCACGAACTTTTCGCATGCAAACAATGAAGCTGTGAGGGTCCATCCGGCTTCCAGTACTCGATGTACTCACCTCCAAAAAGGACCACATGCCCCAGGCTTCAATGGATTGATAGATATATTTATATATATATAATATATATACGATATGATACGATAGATCTGATAATACAGTGATGCTTCCAAAATCGCTGCGTCTTGTCTGTTTCAGATTTTTTTGCATGGCATCTCCACCTGGGAGAGGACTTGCTGGATGCGATGCTTTGGCCATGCGAAGCCCAACCAGTTGAGGATGACTGCCAGATCCTGTGTCAACATTGGTGGATTCGATGATTCCACAGCAATTCGTCAATTTCCAAATGCAAAATACTGCCAACTGTGATTTTGGCGACCCTTTCGCGAAACCTTTCAAAGAAGTTGGATGCTTTGGAAAACCCACCTATGAGTCAAGAGTAAAAATGTTTTTGCAATTACAACGGCATAGACCCCAAATATCATGTTTAGGCCCTATCCTTTGGAAATCCAACAGAAATCCGAAAGCCTTCACTGTTCACATGCCCCACTGGACAGACTCCTTGCCATGGACCTCACCCTTGCGTCGTTCATAACGCTGGAAAATGCCCATGAACTCCTGATCGCAGTTTCCATGCACGACTGCTGACGAGTCTTGCTTTGTCTCTCCCCATACCCCGTGCACAGGGCACCTCGAATTCAGGACGCGTGAAGCCTTCTCTCATGTGCAGGAGGTCGAGCAACTGTGCGAACAAAAGCAAGCAAAGTTAGTGAACTGGCTGCTATCTTGAAAAGATGCAAAACCATCTCGACCAACATATTGACATACCCAGACATACCCACATACTGTGCATTCCATGCCTTGCCTCTTTAAACTCATCCAAGTCTAAAGTACCCCCTTGATCCTGACATCAAGCAGTGAAAGGTGGCCACAGCTTGGCAAACTACAAACTCAGAGGCTGTATCAAGAAAAAAGATTAGGTTATAAGTTATAGGTTGGCCATTTCCACATATAGCTCCAGGGATTGGCACTTGGGATGGGAGGTAAGATCTCATGTTTTCTCTGATATTTGTCAGGTACTTCCACTTTCCAGGTGCCACAACTGTCACAACTTCCAGGAAGCCTTGTCCACTTCTGCAATCACCTTGATGGCTTGACCATGCACGGAATGCAAACTGTATAGCATGCTTGACTCATAAAGCACAGGCATCAAACAAGCCGGCCTCTTCCAGGACATGCGACCTCGAGTCTTCTAGTCATCCACTTGATTTGAAGGAGATTCAGTTGGAGAAAAATACTCAGCCACTGATTCAAAATGCCTCAAAATCGTGGGACAAACCAAGCCAGGGACATGGGCTCGACATCCAGTTCCTCCAGCATCTCTGCCAGTTCGGAAGACTCAGCACATACTGTAGGCCGAAAAAGTCACCAGACACATGTTTCTCTACCAAACACGAAACAACACGAAACCATGCGACAATAGTTTTGGGGTAAAGATGCGTTGCAGATAGAAATTGATTCCCAAAACATGCCAAGTAGCATCAATCTGCCCCGAGCCATCCTGGTCACAACGTCGGAAGGTGGCTTCATATGCCTGCACGGCAGGCGATACATGTTTGTCAACTCATGATTCTGGAGCTCTTCTGTTCTATCACTTACTTCACAAAAACAGGTATTTAATAAGACAGTGGGGAAGCTGTGATATCAACGAATCAGATTTGTGCACATTCCCACTCAGATCAGCATATCCAACAAGAACCTCATCTCGATAGGCTGCATACTCGCGCAAGAATGTGACAAAATCCTCGGACCAGCAGCAAAAGTTACATGGCCAAAATGGTAATCACATGACTCGAAAGGTTACCTCGGGCTGCCACATCAATCTCGACGGTATTGTACTGCGGGCTGATCCGGGAGAAAATCTCATCGATCTTGGTGCAAGTTTCAAGGTGTTGAAACAAACATGACAAACATGACAAAGACGACAACATAGATATCTTCCAAGCGCTGTACACAACTCAAAGTTAGGTGCCCTTACCCAGGTCTGACGTGGACACACGAAGCCCAAAATTTCCAATGCACGACCCAAATCAGTCTTATGCACCTGCACCAGGGATTTTTGGATTCATGTAATATACTTGACATTTTTTGCCATAGTCAATTCCTGGACACAAACTCAAAAGATCCAATGTATGTATCCTTTTTACAACATACACATTGCATGAAGGGTATTTGTCATTGAGCTTTCTGCAATTGAAGTGGTGTCTCTGCCGCGCTTTTGCAGAAAAGCTTGGTTCTCAATGAAATCTTCCGAATCAGACTCTGCCTCATTGTGATCCTTGACTTTGTCAAAAATCTCCTGTCCCACCTGAATGCAGGCCATGATCCATGTCATTTAAGGAACTGGTAACTGGTGGCACAAACACATAGGGTTCAAGGATGACTGGGCATCCTTCGTGCACTGCTGGCTGCCTCTTGGCAAATTATTAGTTGATGATATACGGCCAAGTTGAAAACCATACCTCAACACAACGGCCAGGAATTTTAAATCTACTAGAGTAGAGTTATCTGCGAACTATTATATTAATACTGCTTAATACTGCTTAATAGATGATGTTGTATGAATTGAATAGACATGGAATTTACTTAGGATCGATATAATCCGAATTCCAAACGAATCAACAAGCAGTTCCCAACCGCTCTTCTCTCGCCTCTTCAAACTCCGTCTCCCCCATTTCGGACTGCCCCATCGCTGAGGCCTATGGCCGTGCAAGATGCAAGTTGATTGGTGGCCAAGTTGGGGCAGGCAGCAACCGACCCCGACACCGGCAGACCTTGTCAAAGGAGCGAGTTGTTTGATATCGACGTGTGTAGGCTTTTTCGAGGACAGGTCCTCAAACTTAACAGGACACTCCTTGGACTGTGTGCTCCAATCAGCTAGGCCATGACCTTGCCCATGAGACCCTGAAATCTACACATTCCAGAAACTGCGCGCAAGCACCCAAAATGGCATTGGTTTCAAACCCATGATCAAGATTAAAAAGTAAGCGCAAGAGGACTGAAGAAGGACCTCAAGCCCGACATATCGGGGGAGAATTCCACACACCAACGGTGACAACATGAAAATTGCTCCGCTGCCCCAAGCAGCTTTCGTGACATCTGCACTTTCACGCTCCTGAAGCTGCTGAGAAACCATCACCTCATGAATGTGCAAGCACACAACCCACACGATTTCTTCAAAGTTGTGATACCTGTGTTGATTAGCTTGGAAAACACGTAAAGTCTAGGACAACAAGTTGATTCATGACTCTGTCTGTACCTTGTTTATTACTTGTGCTGGTTCAAGTCTGAATGTGAAAAATATTCATCCGTGGGAAGGGTGCAGAGCAGTCGACGTATTCCCCTGCCAGGTATGGTGTTGCTTTCCTAAGGTGAACATATTAGAGGTCTTCAGTCACAAGACGGCCTTGTTCATCTGAAATAGGTAAAGTTGTTTGAAAACACATCCCGGCAATCTGCCAATCCAGAAGTCCGTTTCTCAGGTTCAAGCCAGAAGTTGCAACACGCACCTGCTTTGTGTGTGCTAGCATTTCTTGTAGGTGACTGAGAGATATTCTTGACATTTCTTGACTGTGAAGATCATCCTACCAATCCAATTGTTAATTGTTTTTTAATTTTTATCTATTTATCTTCATCTTTCTTGCAATCACACACACGCCAAATGAAAAAAGACCAATTCACCCTGCCTGACGTGGGGTCTCCCCTCCATGGGGGCTCAAAGGCCTTTGGCCAATGCGGCAACAGCCCCCAATGCGGCAACAGCCCCGACGTGCGACGTGATGAAGTTAGCATCTCTCTAGGCTCCCCAGCATCGTCTCAGCACTCGCGCTGAGCTGAGTAGAAGCAAGGAGTTGGATTCCATGGAAGGAGGGAGTTGGATTCATGGATCAACTGAGTCGAATTGGAAATGATAGAATTCTGGTGAAAGCAACCGACCATGAGGAGCTGTTGAGCAAAATACCACAGGTGAAGAAACCAACGCTTCATACCTGTTGCAACTTCTTGGGCTCCAAACAGTTCCGGTGTTTTGTCGATCTTCAGAACCTCCAAGCCCAATTGGCGATGAGTCATCATGTATATTACCTACTTGAGATCTGCAAGAATTTTCCAAAGACACTGATCAGATCTTTTCACAAAGGATCTCTTCACACAAAGGCCAGTATCAACCAAAGGATTAAAACCTTGAGAACAACAATAGTACCCAGCAGGCCTTCAGCTGTCAGGCTTGGCAAGCCCCTTGGAAGGCCCACAACTGTTACCCGACCTAGGCCAGAATGATCACAACTGAAGCCCTCAGCAAAACACAAGCAGGCCTAATTCTGCCAAACAAAACAATGGTGTGAGAGTCTGAAATCTCCAAAATGTTTGCCTCAAAGTTGTTTAAGATCTTTATCCTTGTCTCACTGCTTTCTTCACCATGGCCGCTTGGAAAGAAGTTCCGACCCAGCATTTTCCGAGCTCCGCACTACTGGCTCGAACTTCAGCCTCCACAGGAGTGAAAAATTTCTTGGGAAACATGGATGGATCCCCTCAAAAAAAAAATTAAGGGGAAGAACGGTGGGTCAACAGTGCTGTACCCACCCCACATGTCATCCTGTAGTCGTGAATCGAAAAGTTATGGCCATCTCAACAAGCAGAATCTATCCACCCAATTTCATGCAAGTGATGAAAACCTGGCTTCCCCCACGCCACCCACAAATGCCTCTGGGCTAGGTGCCCTGTGCCAGAGGCAGGACAAGGAAATGAAATGACACACATCACATGCCAAGCTTTCATTCTCAACTAGGACTACTTGTGCAGAAGACCCAACTGTGATTGTTTGAAGTGGTTAACCACCACTCACAACACGCTCATCTGTGCACAAGAATCCAGCCCCATTTCTGAAGCATTTGGTTTTGCAGCCAGAATACTACATTCCAACCAAGAGTCTAGAGTCTAGAGTGTGAAGTCTGGGGAGAGATCTCTAGTTCCAATAGCAACATGCAATCAGCAGCCTCCTTTGCTCCGTACTCTCGGAACTTCCCTGGGTGAACGAAATGACTCAAAGACATTCCTGATAAAAGTTGGGATCTTCTGATGCCTCCCTCATTTCACATGGTCCCAGTAGTAACTTTGGGGTCCTTTGACAGCACGATGGACACTGAGCAAAGCACTGGGCGAAGGTCCTCCTCACCTGCACCGGAACGCACCAAGTTCTGCAGGGAAGAAACCCCTTGCAATCACTATGCTGCTCTATTGCACCTGTACCAGTACAGTCCTCAACACTGCTTTTGTGTGCGTGCACGTCCGGTATTTCCAAGCCAGTATTGAGTAGGATCAATTGCCGAAAATCGGAAGAGTGAAAAATGACCAACTGGTTTTTTTCTAGGGAACAGGTTTCTGACAGAAATTCAAACCCAAAAAAGAATAGAATGTGGACATCACACTGGTATAGTTTTGTTTCAGACAATCTGAACGTTGTAATCCTGGGATGGATCCGTTGGAGCGCAGGGTCCATTTCTTCTCCCTTGCCATCCCGCCTTCAGTGCTTCGCATCCGCACAGTGGCCTGGATCCAGGGCTATGTATTTTTTTACAGGCAGAAAAATGAGTGACTGAGTCTACCCGCCTTTGGAGAAGGCTGTGCCTCAGAAAAGAGCAAGTCCGTTGCGTGGTCATGTCACATCAATGATGTTTGGTTTAGCAACAACCTTTCATCAGCTGAAAGGTCATGCATCAAAAGTTTGGGAATAGGATATAATTTTATAATACATAATTACATAATCATAAGTTTTCCATTGGTGCGTGTCAGGTCAGACCTTTTTTGCGACGTGTGTTCTTCTACCTGGACTCTCTTCCATGCTTGGGATCGCAACTTTCGCAGTTCCCTTGGCTCGTCTCCTGGCCGCATCAAATCCAAGGATCAAGTGTTTTCAAAGGACGTTGAGGACATCTCCAAACCGGGCTGCAGACCTTGCTCTTTTCTTGTCGCCCTAAGATGGGCTTCCAGGATGAAGATCACATGTTACTTGGCACTGCTGGAAGAAGCCTATCTTCATAACTTTTGAAAGTGGAAAGTCAACTACGGTGTCTCTGAAAGAAGTCTCTCTGCCAAAGTTTCTTAATAGTTCACTGCAACAGGACCTGTTGCATTTCTGACCTATTCACTCCAGTCAAGTGCAACCCAAGTCCAAAACGATGGATGAAGAAGTTGATTGCATCATCTTATCCGCCTTGACAGAACATGATTCAGAACTGGAGTTGAATTTGGGATCAACAACTCCAAATTTTAAGATCCACTTGCCTCGAGGCTGAGCAACATCCACGTAGATGGCAAGCTGAGTGGAGGAAAGCGACCGCAGCCAGGATGAGTTTGTGACCTTGCCAAACTGAGAAGAGGTGTCGCGCCACTTTGCTGCGGGTCATGAGATCAGAAGCATAAAAAGGACTTAAAGCGCAGAAGTAACATTCAAGAGACTGCAATCGGGCAGGATGTATCGCTTGTATCTCTGCGATCCAACTGGAATAACCCCGAACCAAATCATTAAGTCATTCGGAGCAAGGGCTCTGGCTGGACTCCATCATACCTCCAGACACTACACTCGAGACACTTGCAGCATAGGAAGCACTACTGTTCAGCACTCGCGGCAACACCCTTTATGTTCGTCCCCTTGAAGGGATGACGAAGGCACTTATATCATTTCCCCTCCACATTTGTCAAAAACACAAATCAACCGAACTAGTTGCTGATCCATGTCTGCAAGAAATGCGTACTGCCCCTTCTCCGATACAACAAGTCCCTCTCGCTTCTCTCCCATTTGCTGGGCTCAATGCTGGATGGTGTGCAAATCATACAAACCTGGAGAGGCTTCGAGACAGAAGTCTTTGATAGCAGCTTCAAGGTAGCTTGATTACAGCGAGGACAAAACCATGAGATGCGGAGATGCACTTTGTGAAATCTGATGGTTGATGGAAATTGCCACGAATTTCAGTCTCCCTTTTGCCTGGCCCTGCCTGACTCCTCATCTAGTGAAGCGGAGATACTGGGTATGGCCTGTCAGCAACTGATGTCCAGAGCTGTTGGGGAATCTCTGAAGCGGCTGCATCTTTTGGTAGATATTAAAATCCCTGAATTACATCGCTGCATCCACTTATCATCCATATATCATATGTAAATATATGTAACACATAAACATAAAAGGCTTCAGTGCAGGTAAAATTCAAAAGACTATTGGAGCCAACCTCGTCAAAAAGAGACGCCAGCCTAGTTTTCTAGCAGAAAACTTACAGTATGTACATAGTGGGATAATGTATCTTGTATACATGATACATGTACTTTCAGTCATATCTATGAAATTCATTCTTTTCTGGACTTCACATTGATCAAGCCGCATGTGCAGAGTCTAGCACCTCTGGTTGTGCAATCGATGCCTCAGGACCGACATCTCCAATCAGTCTTATGAAAAAATGGTGGTTCAACAGCTTACTCAGGCGACGTTTTTGAAAAAAATGCAGTCAAGCAGCAATTTTGGGTAAGACCCGTGTTGACGTGGACTTCTTACCAGACCTGGCCAAAGCGATGTCTTCGGAGTCTGACTCCGATACCCAAAATGCATCAATGGTTCCACGGAATCCAGGCACCTTCTTCCTCGACGGCTGCGGCCCATGGCTTCCGCCATGAAAGCCTGGGTCAACAGTCACAAATCAACACACAAATTTGACCCTCAAGGCCATCAATCCAAGAACCCCACTTTGCAAACATGGTCCAACCGAGCTAATTGAGACCTGCTACAGTCAAGATCAGTAATTTTCTTAGCTTGACACATGAGAAAGACAAGAAAAAACCGGCAGCGTGACGACCTGGTCAGAGTTTAAAGTTCCATTTGCGGGCCTGCTCACTTCAGGCATCGCGACTAAGACCTCCAGTAAAACTCTACCGCAAGCAACAAGCGAACGAGTGGCAGGGTTGATGGTGTCTAGTTTTAAAAGTTTTCCGTATATGAGATACGTGTATGTGCATGTGAATGCAAATGCAGCTATACATCGATTCATTCATGCATGGCCAGATTAACAACCATGACCTGCGCAGATTGGTACTAAGAAATCGGAAGCAACATATACAGATGAATTGTATCTGTGTTCACAAAAAAGACATGCGATCTCAAGACTCACATCAATTTCCGAAAAAATAACAGCATTTCTGCATTTTGTTTAAATCAACCCATTCCTTCTTGATCTCTTGTCCGTTCTGACCGTAAGCCAGTTGCAAAAATGAGCAAAGCACTGTCTCATGGGGAACTTGGCAACTTCTGTGTGTTCATTCGCCTCACTTTGGCCAGGTTGACTGCTGTAATGGTATTTGTCATGCCTTCACCAACAAGAATAAGCCAAGAATATAAGAGAAACTCCAGTCAAAAGGAAACATTGGCAGCGACAAAAACATCTTTAAGAAGACACTCCACTCCAAGACCGGAACCAATCTGCACATTAATCCATGCAAGCGAAACTTCTTGCATTGCATCGTTGACATGATTTGCCATTTTCAGTACCATGGTGCTTAAATTCCAACCAAAACTGTCCAAACAATCAAATCTCACGCGGCGAAAATAAGTGTTCAACGTGAAAATACAAACCAAACTTCTGAAAGCAGTGCCATGTTGTCAAAGTGAAAGCAAATTCAATCTGCGACGGTTGGATCAAATGCTGGCACTTTGTGACGTTTTATGAGCCAAATTGCTTCCAAAACCATGGAAAGGACAAATAAAACACATTTTTTGTTTCTGCAAGTAGTTGAAACTGCATTGAAGTGCTCCAAATTTTGATTTCACAGTAGTTTGGTTCAATGTACAAGCCACACCATCATCACAACACTGGGGCACAAGGCAGGAACGGCAAAAATAGATGTAAACAAATGGGAAACCAAAGTTTACGACAAGAGTACGCAAAAAAGTTCACTGCAACATCATGTTTTGCTAGGAAATGAGCGAGAAGACGTTCTGGTCCATTGCTGCACTCATCGTGACGATAGCGGCAGTCAATAACTAAAACTAAAATAGGTACCATGTATTAAGACCCTCCGAAAAATGTAGTTCTTGGTCAAGGTGACCCACGAAACGAAAATTGGAAAACAAACACAAAACCAAAACATCAAAAGCAAGAAGGTCAGAAAAGAGAAAAAAAAATGATAAAGAGCAAAGGAGTCGAACAGAAGCGGCTACTCTGATATTTTTTTTCGCGGTAGCCGATCGAGCTTTAGGCATGGTCGGTCAGCGAAACTTTTGAACAATTGAAAAGTACAATGCAATGGGCAAAAAACCTGGATAGAAGCGGTTACCCTGATATAAGCATCTGCTGTTTCCTTTTGCATCTGAGCCGAACGAGCACTCAACATTGTTGGTAACTGAAGCTCTATGGTAACAAAAAGTAACTGTACGCAAAAACTAAATGCCTGAAAATCGAAAAAACACAAACACTCAAGTTCCTCCAAAGCAAATAAACTTAAAACACACCATCTTGACTGAAGAAGAGAACAAAGAGCACATTAAGGGTTTTGCATGCCAACTAACGTCATTGCCAACCGGATAGCGTTCACTTTCAATGTTCAAAGACTCATTGGGCGCAACTCGTATCAAGAAGTGCATCGATGAAGGTGATTGGTACAATCGACATCACAGAAAATACCAAATAGAAGGAACAAATGAAAACAAAATAAATGAAAAATCAGAGCTATATGACTTCGAATCTACGTTGGAGGTTCAGTTGCTGTTTTTTTTGGTTGCGCTTTCTTTCAAATTCCATTGCACATTTTTTTTTGTGAAATGTTTTGGACAATTTTTTAGCTGGTTGCTGCAAGATCCGTGTTCCGAGAAGTTCAACTGAACGCGATCGAGTGCGTTCCAGAAGCAGATTATTCCGTTTTTGGGTCCAAGCTGCTAGGGTACGTGTCCCGAGCCGTTTGCCCTTCAGTCAGCTGAAACTACTGCAACGGACAAATCCAAGTGTGGAAACAAAAACGTTCATCATCCAAGGCCAAACCAAATCGAGTGAGTCAAAGACGAGAGAACCTTTCCGAAGTCAAGTCATCGACGGCGCACTAAAGAAGGAGGAAGATCGACGCGGAGCAGCTATTGGGTTCGAGATACCTGTGACAAGAGAATGCATTCGATTGGGGGAAAGAAGCACCGATGACAAATGACAAATGGTATCTGACAAACAATACATGCTGGCCGAATAGTCCGGTGAAACACGACTCGAAGATTCGACGGCGTGCCTGAAAGTTGGAGAGCGCAAGCAACTTAACCAACCCAGGTCTTCCTGAAACCGCGCAACACCAACGAAGACAAACATGCAAGAAACGCAACCTCAGAGTCCTCTCAAATGTTCTTCTGCAGGATGCAGTGAAGTCCAGCCAGACCACAAGCAAAATCCCATAGAGAAGTGTAGAGACAGCGACCCATTCGGCGCCTCTACGTTGAAGTCACTCCATGCAAAGAAAAGAGCCAATGGCACAGACAGTGACTTTGTCTAAAGAAAACTTCTGTGCAGGTAAAACCCGCCCAAGAAGGTCTTCGAAGGATGGATCCAAGAGATATCGGAACAGGAAGGCTGACAGAAGACCTGCAAGAAAGATAACGATCTCTCTTCGAAGAAGAGAGAAGGGTAACCTTAAGTGGAGGTTTCCAGGCACCCTTCAAATGAGCAGCAGCAGATCTCTTTGTTTGGATTCTCCATTCAGCGCATGATCACATTGGAGCAACCATAGCACCTCCAGCAACAAAAAAGGAGAAAGAGAGAAGTCTAGTGGGTCCATAAACTTGGGTTCTACCAAGATAGCGGTTGTCCAAGACAAGATGCGCAGTTCAGTATGAGAGTAAGAGTGGCGTATGGTTTGAACATATCAGGCCCTACCCCTTCAATTGAAGGGGGGCTTAAGGTCAACCTTAAGCCCCCCCTTAAGCCCCCCCTTAAGGTTCTGGCCTTGGACCTTAAGGCTTAAGCCCCCCTGAAGGTGACCTTAAGCCCCCCCTTA